>NW_015149054.1:205386-244760 GCF_001465965.1 Polistes dominula | reverse complement strand
TTTGATAATTTTCTACATTATATTATAATATAATATTTAAATAATATATATTTAATATATAATTATTATATTTATAATAATATATTATAGTATATATGTATACTTGATGTAATATAATAATTTAATATATGTATATATATAATATATTTTATATATAAATAAAATAATATTAAATATAAATTTTAATATTTTTTTGATAATCTTGTATATTATTTTAATTACAATATAATATTCAAATAATATGTATTTAATTTTATTATATTTATAATATATATTTTTTTTTATATTTCAAGAATAATTCAAAAAGAAATAAAGAAAAAAATCTGTTGTTGGATAAGAAAAAGGATAAGGAAAAGGGATTATGTTATTCTTATATATACTGTTAGATAGATCCTTTACAATAAAACGATTTTCTTTAGTTTCCTCCCGAAGATATCATAATGGTTATCCTAGCATTAGTTTTGTCCAAGAACAAAGCTGAAGCTTACGAACAATCAGTTTCCATTGTGAATAAATCAGAGGACGACTACTACTATGTTGTATTATATCCTTCGAAATATATCTCTCATCGAAGGGCTTGGATTAACACGATTTCAAGGGTATTGGGGGAGTGTAAAAGTAAGAAATAAGAAATAAAAGAAAATGTATTAACGATATACTTAATTCTCCCTTCACAAGTCTTATACAAATTTAACATAATCCTGTCAATTAAACATTTCTTTTATGTTAATTCGAATGATAATGATACTTTTAACTTTACTTATCGTTTTATTCATGCCATTAGTTATCTTAGGAATGTTACAAACCCTAATTTGTAAGATTAACATAAATTTAGTACCTTTAGTTTCGATTGGAAAATATTTTATTTCTTTTTGACTAAAGTTGAATATAGTTGAGTAAATTTTTTAGGTTAATTGGGGTGTGATGGAAGATTATAAATAAATCCCAGTTAATTTATATTAAATGAAAAAATAAACATACACACCATTTTAAGAATGTTAGAAAAACCCTAATTTGTAAGATTAACATCAACTTAGTGTCTTTAGATTCAATTTGAAAATGTTTTTGAATATAATTGACTAAATTTTTTACGTTAGTTGGTATGGGGTGAAAGATTATAAATAAATCCGAGTTAATTTATGTTAAAAAAAAAAAAGAAAAGAAAATAAAACATATCAAGAGAAGTTAAGTTAAAATTGACCTAATTCTTCCACTCAAAGGATCAATCGATAATAATTCATTCTAATTGAAATGTTAAAACGTAAGTAATTAATTAATTAAAGGATTAAATTATGTAAAAGATAATAACTTACCTTTTCGAACATTTTTCCTGTAGCTTCAAAGCCAATATAATTAGATTCTAGCCATCTTTGTGCAAGACGCGAACTGAATTGAACAGCTTCGGTTACTTGAGTTCGGTATAATCCTTGAATCATTATAGATTGTAGAGGTGGCCATGCGTTAGGGAAATCCCATTGTTCACCGGTTTGATTTAGGGATGCTGGAGTACCACCTATTTTGTAAAAATCATTGCTAATTATTGTATCGTGTATTTGGTTTAATATTATTTTTGTGTTTTATTTTTTTGAGAATAATATGAAATTATTACGTTATGGTAATTATTAGTTATTCTTTGTTATTATATATTATATTATTATTAATTATTTTTAGTTATATTATATTATATTATTATTAGTTATTATTAGTTTTATCATATATTATTTTTATTTGTTATTCTTAATTTTATTATATATTATTTTTATTTGTTATTTTTAGTTATATTATATTATATTATAATAATTAGTTGTTATATTAGTTATTATTAGTTATACTTACCAAAGTAGGTAAGGATTCCTGTTTTCTTTAAATAAGATACAACACCAAGTGCAATATCTTGAACATTATTAGCATTGTAGCTTAGGGTATATAATGGTGACAAATTTGTTGGATAAAATGATGTTCTATGACGTTGATTTTTCAAATCATAATCCATCCAAACATTATACTCGTCGTTCCACAATACTTCGTCAATACCTTTTTGAAATTTGTTCGCCATATTCACGTAATATGAAATTTTCTATATAAACAAATAAATCATCATAGTAAGAAAGATTTATGAAAAAGATCAATAAAAAAACTTGGCTGGTTGTGTTAACTTACTTGTACTTTTTTAATTTTTGTCAAAAATTTAACCAAAGTACGTGCATTCTGTTGTAGAAAACTATTCAAATCAACGGGTATTATGTTATGCGTATTAATATCAATCAAATTATTTGACAATTGACCATCCGACCCTGTAAACCATCTTCCTGAAAAATCCCAACCACTCTCAGCACCAGCTTTCAGATCATTGTAAAATGATGCCTGTTCATCAACGTCCGAAAATCTCTGAGCCAAATAATAATCTTCCCTAAAAATAAATAAATTCTTTTAATTAATAATAAAAAGAAATTCATTAAAGGTATTAAAATTTTAAAAAATTATCTACCATTAGTTGTAAAACAAATTTTTCGAATTTTATCATGATCGATTAATTTATATAAAAGTTTATTTCGAACTACTGTTATAAAGTTTACGCGATATTGATTAGAAAAGCAACACAACTTTAAATATTTCATCTTAATAATAACTATCGTTTAAAAGTTATCGAATAATTTTACGATCTTTATTAAATTACGAATTGTTTCAAAATTCACCTATTATTTTTTGATATTTTATCGTAGAGATTTCATTTATTATAAATTATTATAAAGTTTTAATGAAATTATTAATACCTATATTGTGTATTATTATATTAAAATTGTTTTGATTTTAATATCTAATAAAATTATAATATAATAATATTAATTAAATATTTATTAAATTAAAATTATAATATAATTATATTAATTTTATTTATTAAAGTTTTAATATTAAATTTATTTATTAAAAATATTTTAATTTATTAAAACTATATAATATAATAATAATATGTTTCTTTATTTTAATTTTTAATTATTTATTTTTAATTATTTATTTTAATTATTTATTTATTTAATTTTTTAATTATTTAATATAATAATATTCTTTTGCTTTTTTATTTATTTAAATATTATTGTAAAAGAAATACTTACAATTATTATTATTATTATTATTATTATTATTATTATTATTATTATTATTACACCATATTAAAATCTGGCATAGTAACATGAAATAATAATAATAATAATAATAATAATAATAATAAATTGAAACGTACTTATAACTTTCTGGTCGTGGCCTTGGACTATTAACTACGTAATGAGCCATCCTATAAGTTTTTCCATTTTTATTAACATTGATCATTTTGTACTTAATCCAATAATCAAATTCCTTTTCCAAGGTTCCGATTATTTTCTTCAAATACTCGTAATCTTGCGTGTACTCTAAATACAGCTTGACCTACATCAACGAACAATTAAAACTATTAGGAGAGTAATTTATCAAAAGTTAATTTAAATCTCTTTTTCGAGTGATCTTGATAACAAATTTTCAAGAAAAAAAAAAATAGTTTTAAATGTTTTAAATGTTTTATTCTACTTTTTTTTTCTTTTCGAATATCAATCAATCGAATATTAATTTGATCGTTAAAATGAAATTCAAGTTTGGTCTGTTTATTCGAATGAAAATGAAAGTAAAATATACTTCGTTAAATCAAAACTTACCATGGGAATTAATAATGGTGGATGACTTCTCATAAGATAATAAACTCTACCACCGTTTGGTATAAATCCAAATCTTTCTACCATCGATAAAAAGTTGTCAATCATTCCTCTAGCAGTATCAGTCATTCCACATATCAATAATCCTTCAATTACCCAATAACTGTCCCAGTAATAAAATTCTATTAAACAATAAATTATTATTATATTAAATATTAAATATTAAAATATTAATATTATATTAATATAAACAAATAAGAAAAAAAATAAATTATTAAATAATTAATAAAGTAGTTATATTATATATTAAAATTAATAATTTTTAAATTCGATTTATATGAACGTACTTTAATATAATTATTAAAATTAGTTTCGATTGTTAAATTTAATAATAATAATAATAATGATATAAATATTTAGTATAGAGTGTACCTTTAAATCGACCACCAGGTACTACGAATGGTTTATCAACATAAATAATACTATGCCTTTCTGGATGTTCCGATACCATCGGTTTTATCTTTCTCGCCAATTTTTTCCATATTTCGTTCAATTCTTTAGCCCACTTTTGCAAATTAGGATCTTCAATGGTTTTTAATATTGGAGGATTTTCTTGCCAATCGGGTAACGTATAATTATCTAGTTCACTTTCCATTGAAAAATTTTCCAAAACGAATTGATTTACTTGCGAACGATTTGGTTGATTATTCGTTTCTGCCATTAATTTGTCAAAACTTGAAAATAAAAAAAACAAATAGTAATAATAATAAAAATAATAAAAATAAAATCCTATATAAATATTTTATTTAACTATTACAAATCTTATATTCTTCAAAAATATATTATAAAATTATATTTAATTTAATAAATTTAATAAATATAATATTATAAACTTGTTATTATAATTTGAATATATATTACATATTATAAAATTATATTGTATAATATATATATATATATATATATATATATATATATATATTATATAACTGTATAATATATATATATAATTATTCCTTTTGAATATAATTATCTTAAACCTAGATAAAATAACTTTTTAGTTAATTATCGAATTACGATTGAATGTTAAACTCAAATTTGCTCATAAAAATTGTGTAATTAAAAATCGATTAAATTGGATAACATACTGCAATTGACGTAAGCAATAAGTAGAAAAAAAATACTTGACGTTATAAATTAATTGCACAGATGATAATGTTTATTCATCCGATGTTAAGTTAATGATCTGTCTATTAACATTAATTGAGTGCATAATATTGTGATATATTAAATAGGATGATTAAAACTAAAGAAACATTTCAAATGATCGAAATAGTTTAAATGATCAATTTGTTAAATTCTTTTCATTTTATTGTTTTTTTTTTCTATAAAATAGAAATAGTTTCTTGTTTCAACAAATGAAATAGTTTCGTTAAATGGAAATATTAGATATATCGAATAATTTTATGAGATTTTTTCTTTCAATATTGGTAAGATGTTTCACGTGTTACAAACTTATGGTGTTTTAACAATAAGATAAAATTTAAATATTCTGTTATATTATATGTTCCTTCCATATCCTACTTGCTACTTGCTGCTTACGTTTGCACTGTTTCACGAGACAATAAAGAAACATCTGGTGGAAACATGTGTGTTCTCTTATCTTACACATCAAGACTTGACTGAGAATCCTTAGAAAATGCAAACTTCGCGATTGTTCTAAAGAAAATTTATCATAAGTCATAGTAAAATTAATTTTAATACATTTATTATTAAATGTACGCTTAAGTATTTGTATTAGTAAATTTATAATCAATGATAAAAAACAATATATTATTTATGAATCATTAATTCATATAAATTTGATATTAATTTACAATCAATCAAAATTTGTGTAAAATCATTTTAAAAATATCGTTTAGGAATGTTTAAAAAAACACATATAATTCTTATCAATGTATATGTCTGTGTGTATATGTGTTTGGTGATTACTTACTTGATAAGCGTAATTTCAGGATCATTCTTCTGAAACAGGTCAACGAATGTTTTACTGTCATTGAAGATTTGAGCTAACTGTACTGTTTGCAAAAGTGGCCCTTCGCAATAAATCTTGCTGTAAAATAAAATAAAACAAAAAATATATATTTAATACATTATTCATATGATGTATATAAAATGAGGGGTGACGAAGGAGGAGAGGTGGGAGGAGGGAATGTCGTATTTTGCCTTTCGATTCATTTTTACGTCGACATAAAATCATTTTTTAAAATTCTACTTAAAAGAAACCGGTACGTGACTTCAATATGGTAACTATAAGAGGGTAGAAAAATATCACACTTTTGAGACAGATAAAATACACTGTATTATATCCAATAAAAAAATAAACAATGAGAAAAGTTTATATTGTTATGTTATAAATATTGCATATGAATTTGATTTTAAAAAATTCAATGATTCCAATTGAAGTAAGAGATTTATTTTTTTAATTTTTAATAAAAGTATTGAGATAGAATTATGAAAAATTGAATGAAAAAAAAATTCGTATGAATTAATTTTAAATAAATACTAAAACAAATGTTTGAGGATCCTAATTAAAGCAAGATTTATTTTTTTATTTATTTAATACATATTAAGATAGAATTATGAAAAATTAAATGAACAAAAAATTCCTACAAATTTGATTGAAAATAAATAAATGTGTAAATGTTCAACAATGATTTCCAATTGTATCAAAATTTTTGATTTTTTCAAGATTTTATTGTAATTTTATTCATTTGTTATACTGTCTTTTTTGTAATAAGTTTTAATTTAGTAATAATTACAATTTTTCGTTAAAATGTGAAGCTGAAACTTTTTTTAAAAGAAAGAAGAGTAGTACTTTCGAGTTCTCAAGGATGTAAGTAGTAATTAAAGTGATACTTGAACAGAACTTTAAAGAATCTTATGATACGAAGACTTTGAGAAAAGGAAAGGGATAACTGTGAGAGAAAAAGAAGAACAAGATTTTTCTGTCTTTTTACAGTGTTAGCGAACTAAACGAAGTAGCCAATCAAAGCTTTCAAGCGCATTGGGAATTAACTTCGAACTAATCCACGTACTACACTACTACTATTACTAATACTACTACTACTACTAGTTGATTCTTTCTTTTCGTTAGAGAAACTTCGTTTTATCGTGAAGGACACATAAAAAAAAACAACAACAACAACAACAAAACAAATAAAAAAATAAATCTAATATTTAACGTATATCTGAGATATGATTTTTATAACTTTTTTTTTTTTAATTTTTTTTTTGAAAGATTTTCTCAAGTATAAGTAGATCATGTGTATTTATATTAAATTTTATTACAAAATAAAATTAATATAATAATTGTTATATTAAATATTAAATAATTATTATTATTATATTAAAATAATATAATAATAATTGTAATATTTATTTGATTATACAATAGATTTTGGATTTTTATTTTTATAATTGCATCGCAATGCAACGCAAAAAATTGTGTCACAGATTTAAAGATTAATGTTAATTTTTTATTCTTTTAGTTTTTTTTTTCTTAACTCAACCCATTTATAATCAATTTTCTACTTTCGAGTGATTCTAAATGTGATTATTTTTTTTTTGTCATTGTCTTCTTATTCTTCTTCTTCTTTTAAAAGCGACTCTTTTACGTCGCGTTCCCACGAGAAACGGTGCAAAAAAAAAACTCAACCAACGTTAATAATCACACATAATTACACCATCCTGTTTGGTTTAGTTTTTTTTTATTCAAGTTTATATTAGTAACAGATAGTGCGAACTATTGTTTTATTTATGGTTAGTGTTCATACTTTATCCTCTTTTTCTCACATTTTCTTTTTGATTTTTTTTTTTTTTTTGATTAATACATTGAAAATAATTCAAGTGTATCGTAATTTACATTGACGTTTGATATTTTTGTTAAGGTTGTATAAGAGTAAAAATATCAATTGAATTTTTTTATTTTTTAGAATTTATTGTTAATCGTGGCAATATGTTAAACGTCATAAAGGGTGAAGGGATCTTTACAATAGCATAATTCATACGAGTCGTAGGTCATAGGAACGTAATTTACGTAGTTCGTGGTTTACGCTTCGTAGAAAATCACCATTGTTGTGTAAAACCTTTTATTCTTAATATATATACATGTGTAATATATATAAAATAAATTTATAAAAAAAAATAATTTACTTTCATTTAATCGCATTAATATTTCATATAAATTTGTTTTTCTTTTTATGTGTGTGTAATGTGTGTATACACAATAACTCTTGATAATTATTTTAATTTAAGGAATTATGTTCAATCGGTTTATCATTTATGTTAATAATAAATATTTTAAAAATAATTATATACTACTGAATATAAAATATACTTTTGAGAATAGATGAATTACCCTTTCTTGTATTATTGATGAGATATATGGGGGATATCTCGTTAATGTGAAATATTTGATAAATCTGTGTAATGAAAGCAATTAAGAACGAATGTACGAACGTACGAACGTACTGAATTCGACGTGAATTTACGGGATAGAGATTGTAATTCGACGGTCGTTATTATTTATTGATGTTATCGTCGTCGTCGTTGTCGTCGTCGTTGTCCRTTGTCTCGTTGTCGTTTTATTTTTGCCAAATTAAAACTGGCTTTATTTCATCCTCAGATTTGTAAACGATGACAAATGTACGAATGTTTTTTTTTTCTTCCTACCAAAACTACAAACTCATCTCAATCGTTTTATTTTCAATCATCTCGTACGTCTATAAAAAAAATTACCAAAAAAATTTATCAATTGACAAAACTTCATTTCTTATAATAATAATAATTAAAAAGAAAAAGATAAAATAAAAATGAAAGTCAAGAAATAAAAAACGTTTGATTCAGGGTAACATTCGTAGTTCGTTGGTTAATCTTTTATCGGTTCGAAACATTTTTCTTTTTTTTCAGCGATTGCCGAACTATTTTTTTTTTTTCATTTCATTTGTTAAATTTAATTGATCTGTCATCGAAACAGTTCGTTATTATTTAGTACATTTTAAACGAGAGTTATTTGTTTTTGATATGAAACGAATCCTTTGATTCTTTCCACCCCTACACGTATGATTATTTATTTTTGTGTAGCTTTCGAGAAAAATAATAAATATAAAATAATAAATATTTTTTTATTTAGTAAATGCATAAATTAATTAATGAAACAATCAAATCACAAACTTAATAATGATTATAAATAATATATAAATGATCTTTTCACACACACACACACATACACACACACACACACACACAGAGAGAGAGAGAGAGAGACACGCGCGCGCGCGCGCGCGTTTTTTTTTTAATAATATATTTTAATAATTATATATTATAATTATATATATATGTATAATTGATAATAAATTTTTCTAAAAATCATTTCAATCATTTTTTTTCACAAAATAAAGAATTTATTTTTTTTATTTAAATTTCCATTTAATTTATTCTTCCAAACATATATAAAATTTTGTTAAGAATAAAAAAAAGGAAAATATATAAATCCAATAATATAAACAATGTCTGTTATTTTATTTCAGACCGCGGGGGGGGGGGAGTGGTAAAGAAAAGTTAATACAAAAGTTCAGTAAAAAATTTTCGGAACATTTTTGAAACAATTTGGGTAAGTCAAGCTTTTGAGAAAAAAAAATTAAACAAAAGAAAAGAAAAAAAATCATCTTCTATAATAATCTCGTCGTCATAGTTGGTAGTAGTCGTATAGTATGACATTGAGTGAGTTGCATTATTCCAAAAATTGTTCCTATAAAGAAGTGTGAGATAATATCGATGATATGACGAGCGTAATACTTATTCTACTCTATTTCTTCAAGTAGGGTAAAGTTCACGATGAGATATCGTGCAATATTCTCGTAATACATAACTACACATACACACAATACATAGAGAGACGTAGGATAATAAAATTTACTGGAATAAAAGAAGAAGGAATGCGATACGATTGAGAGAACTCAAAGTGAGAAGAACAAAAAAAAAAGAAAAAGAAAAATAAGGGAAAAAAAGTATTGACACGACGAGCTTTTATCTCGACTAACCCCTTAGACACACCCTACGTTCTCATACAAGACAGTTAAAAAAAATATAATATGGTGTAATATTTTCACAGATCATATCTGGAGTCAAAAATATAAATAAATTAATAAATTGATTGAAAAAAATAATCTAATTAATATTATATTGTAAATTTCAATTGACACACGAATTATTATTATTATTATTATTATTATTATTATTATTATTATATATAATACATTATATAAATTAAATTGTTAATATATAATAAATATACTATATTATTTTATAATATAAATATATAATTTGTATTGTATATTATTATATATTATTATTATATTATATTAATAATATATAATTTTAATATATATATATNTTAATAATATATAATTTTAATATATATATATAATATAATATTAATATTTTATATATTTATTTATTTATTATATTACATTTAACTTATTATATTTTATATATATTTATATTTATTAAAATATATAATATATAATAAATAATATAATATATAATAAAAAATAAAATTATTATAAATATATGTGTGTGTGTTGCAATAACTTTGTGTAAGTTGAGGTTACGAAAACAGGACAAATGAAGGGAAGCAAATCGATACCGTTATGTTGACATTTATCGATTATATCGAAAGTATATAATATATGTATATATGTATATATAATAATATTATTTGTTAAAGAAATCATGGACAATCCTATATTTGCATATTTCAATGTAACCTTTTCGATAATATTTATCAATATGAACAAACACATTTTTATATCATCGAGATCAGATACTGTAAAAATATTGTTACATTCAATTGTAATTAAAGTAGGACACATCGTTTATATAATTGTTTAATAAAATTTGATAAAATCTGACATCTGATAAAATACGTAGATACATATATATTGAATAAAAAAAAATAAAAAAAAAATAAAAAATGGAAAAATATATGAATTTCGGAGTAACATATTAAATGTGAAACATACAATCGTTATGATTGATGAGCAAAAAAAAAAAAAAAGTCTGACGAGAAAATGTTGAAATTCATCAAATAAACTGTTAACAATTATAAAAGCTTCATTTCGTTGGAAAAACGTAAAATTCTCTCTTTTTTTTAGATTTATAATTATTAACTACATTTCAAACATTTTGTATAATTTTCTTTTACCGTGTACCAACCATCGTATGCAAATTTTTCAATTTATTTTACGAATTATAACTACGAATTAAATTAATACACGTATAAGAAAAGAAAATACAAAGTGTAAGAAAAAAAAATATATATAAAATAATAAAATATAAAATACTTAATTATAATAAATATTAATAATAAATTTATAATTAATAAACTTTTATTTATTATTTATATTATAATAAATATATTAAATAATATGTTATATATATATATATATATATTTTTTTTTTTTTAAGTTAAATTTATCTGACCATAAGAGATATAGATGAAAAATATATTTGTTTATTACCAGTATAAAATTTATAAGTCATTACATATAAATAATTTTTAATGAAATATTATTCTCGTAAAAACGTATATCAGATTGCATATCTTTGGTTAAAGATAATGAACGTTATTTGTTTAACTAGTCATCGATACCGATTTAAAAAAAAAAGAAAAAAATATTAATCTACCACAGTTTTATTGATAAAATATAAACAACTCGAGTAATTGTTATAACCGATCGAATCGTTTTTAATCTTCGATAGGATAACTGTAGATATACAACAGTACTATTGTGGTATGTATTTGGCAAATTTTCGATAAACTTTAGTCGTTTAATCTGGACAATACTTTTTCGTTTAGTAACATTACCCACACACACACATKCACAAACATATAAATATACAGATACACACAAAGTTCTCTCTACACAAAACTGTTTCCTTCGTTGCTCATAAAGCAAGTCTTTATGGAGACATTATAATGGTTTGAACCAACCCTATTCTACTGCAAATCTCAGCCCTTTGGGTATTATGAGAAACTTTTTACCCCCTCCCTTCCCCTTCTCTCTCACCTCCCTTGGGATGGACGATTCTTCTCCTTTTGTTCGATGTCACTCGTTAAAAGGGAAAGTAGAAAAAAGGGATTTTATCCTTTAAAATAAAAAAAAAAACAAATTCAGTAAAAAATATAACTTTGATTTAACGAAGAAAAAAAAAATCATAAACAAAAATCTCAAAATAGATAGATCTGAATTATCGATCAAAACTATGCAACTGTAAAATTCACTTTGAAATTCTTTTAAATAATTCTTCCGAATTATATTTTATATCTTAGGATTGTTAAGAAAATAAAATACATTTTAAACGTATAAATTCCTCGAATTATTTATCTTATATTCGTAGAATAAACTCCATTCATATTGCATTCTTGGTATTCTTGAATTTGCTGTTACGGTAACAGAATTAAATGTTACATTGTTTATATAGAAATATTTTTAAGAACAATTTTGAACAAGTGAAATTTTTCGAATATATTATCTTTAACGAAAGAACAATTTCTTTTAATAGAATACTATAAATTTCACATTTTAGTTTTTTCATTTTAAAATATATATTATATATGCATTTGAATTATATAATTTTTACTATGTCTATTAATTTTTGAAATAAATATTATTTATTCATTTCTATTGTCGATAAAAAGTATAAAATAATTTTTCCAATAAAAAAAGAAAGAAAAAACAATTAGAATTGTATTTGTTTATTATCACTTTTACAAATTATTTAAGAGTATTCTTTACAAACGTATTATCGTTCGACAATATAATTTAATTTTCGAAATAAATATATTTCAACTGTCGAGAAATAAAATATAAAATAATTTCTTTAATAAAAAAAAAAAGAAAAAAAATTAGAATTGTATTTGTTTATTATTTCTTTTACAAATTACAATTTTTACTATATTATTTTATATTGTTGATAGAAAATATAAAATCATTTTTCCAATTTAAAAAAGAAAAAAAAATTAGAATTGTAATTGTTTTTTTTCCTTTACAAATTACTTAGGAGTTTTCCTTTGAATTATTGTTCAACTATATAATAACAATAAATGCAATTTTACGATTTCTTATTTCCCAACACCCTTTTTTATTCCCTTCCTTTCCCTTTTCACCTTTTCCTAACTAAGTTAATAAAACGAAGATGAAATATGTACACTTTCATTTTGTTTTCCCATCAAATGGAAAGTAACATATTGAATATTTATCAAAAATACCGTGGCATTTATTCTCATTGTATGCAATTTTATATGCATCTATTATAGGTGCGCCAAATAACAGGTACTCACACACACTATCTTCTTTTTTTTAAATAATAAATATCACCATAATTGCTAGTGATTTAATCGAAAGATTCATTGTCGTTGTTCTCGCAAATTCATCGCAAATTCATCATAGAATTTCAATCGATACAAACGAGTTGAGACACTTAAAATAACTTTGGTTTCTAATTTAGATGGTTGATTTTTTTTTTCTTTCGAGGTCACATTTTTGAGATCTTAGCATCATCATTCAATATAATTATGATTATCGAATATGAAATATAAATTAAGGAAGAAGAAAGATAAGAAAATAAAGAATAAGATCACGTTTTATACGACGAATATTTTTTTTTTTGTATTGAAACAGATAAGAGAGAACTAATTGTTGATTATTCGATTGATAATTTATCAAACGTAATGTTAAAAAAGAGATATCAAATAATTTGTCCCATCAATATATATATATATATATATATATTTGTAAGTTGTAATATTAAAAGATAATTTTGTTTGATAGAAAAAAAATATACCAATTCTTAGAAATATACGAAAAATAAATAATTATTATAAAAAAAGCAAAAAAAACCAAATAATTTTCTATTACCACTTCGATATAAAGTTAATAAAATAAGTTTTTTATTTTCTTAATTAATGAAAAGTTCCAAACAAGAAGGTCAGATTATAAATGAAAAAGTAATTTGTTTAATGATTAAATATAAAAACAAAAAAAAAGGAAACGTAAGAAATGATATTGTAATACGATAAATTTGATTCAAGAGTGAATAATTATAGTGAGATATAAAATAAATAACAAGAGAAGGGGAATTGAATCCAAGTGTCAATAGCCTTTAAGAATTTCTTTTTTGTATGTCTTTTTTACAGACATAATCGTTTCTTGTCCCTCATTTCTCGCGATTAGTTAATTTCCATATATGTTGCAAACAATAACTATGGTTATCCTAACTTGCATGAATATCGTTAATTAATGTTATGCAGTTATCGTTCACCACCAATGGAAATTAACACGTGCAAAATTGGATCAATTAGATTTCACCACACATCTATCAATAATTCTATATATATGTATATATATATATATATAATATTATTTATATTATTATTATCATATAAATATAATATATAATATATATTGATATATTGATTTATTATATTATAATAATATATTAATTTTATTTATTTAAAAATTTATATTTAATATTTATTATTTATTTTTATTATTATAAATTTAATATTTATATTTATATATATTGCATATATTTTAAATATTTATATTTTATTATATAATATTAATTTTATTATTATATAATAACAATAATATTATATTGATTTATTATAGTATATAATAATAATATAAATACAGAATAATATAATAATATAACAATACTATAATATTAATAATATGCAATATACATATAATTATTATATATAATAATAAATATATATAATATAAATATAAATAAATATAATTATTAATGTGATAAATTATTATTATTATTATTATTATTATTATTATTATTATTATTATTATTATTATTATTATTATTATTATTATTATATTGTATATTATATTATATGATATATTGTTTATTACATTTAAATGTTTTTTGACATTTTCATAAAGGAAAAATATTAAAAAAAAATATTACAAAATAATAATAAATAAATACACATAAGATAAAAATGATGAAGAAAAAAAAAGAGAAGAAGAATGACGCGAACCGTTAAAGATATAAATTTAGAAATCTAATGAGACAATCATTATTACCTTTAATTGCCATTAATCAATGAGCATTACGAAAGAAACGATATCTGAATTGCAAATTTGCGAAAGAACTCGCCTTTTTTCAAGTATATGAGTAGTAACGTTATCAATGATAATTAAACCGATACTATTAACGACAAATCCACGATGATATAATAAACTTTGTCTTAATAAAATATTAAACACGAACATTCTAAATAATAAAAAATAAATATATGATATTAAATTACGAATTGATAGATATTAATGATCATATCATACATAAATCACGTCATCATAGTAAACGATATTTAAATAAAGAGTTTGATAACAATCTTATTACTTAAACAAAGATATATATCTTGTTTGTGTTGATTTATGTACAATAAACATGTACTCGAGTAAAAGTAGTTCATTTTAAAAGATAAAAAAAAATTAACCTTAGTTATACAAAGAATATTTTTTTCTTTTTTTTAAATAAAAGTTATCGCAATTATTATCAAATACGATAAAAAATATATTTGTAAAAATGAATGATCTTTTTTGTACAAATTTATCGATCAAACACAAGACAAAAGATAACAATCGATAATTCGAGTGACAGAGATTACATTATTTATTTATTAAAATAAATATTGGTTGGAAAAATTCTTTTTTTTTTGTTTGTTTCCTCGTTCGTAATCGAGATATAATCTGTCTCTTCATAGTTATCTTAGAAATGATAAAAAAAAATAATAAAAAGATTTATTATCTCGTTGGATGAAAGTACGAATAAACTTGCAATTAGATTACTTTTGTAATCATGTACTTGTTTTTTTGTATAGTTTTTTTCTCTCTAATGTCACGGTCAAAGGATATCATCATTTTATACTTCCATATAATTATTAGAAATTAAAGAAGAGAATAAAAAAAATTATAAATAAAATAAACAATGTAGAATGTACAAATTGTTCGATAAGAAATGATCATATTTTTTGGAAAATGAATTATTCCAAATGACGAATTAAATTTTGAAATTGTGTACCGAATTTAAATTTAAAAAAATTACAATATTTATATTATAAAAATAAAATATAAATTATAGTATATATAGATAAATAATTATAATACAAAAAGAAAACTCTCTAAATACATTTATAATTTGTATAGTAACATATATTATATTTTTATTTATTTATTTTTTTAATGTTTGTTGAATTCTTATTAATTTATATTATTTTTATTTATTTTTTTTATTTGCATAATAACATATATTATATTTTTATTTATGTATTTTTTTAATTTTTGTTTAATTTTTAATTATTTATATTATTTTTATTTATTTTATTTATTTGTATAATAATATATGTTAATACCAAAAAAATTTTTTTTTCTTTTTTTTCGAGAAACAGTCAAAAGTTTGGAGTTCATAATACGTTTGGTTAAATATTATCGCGACTAGAGAAAGAAAAAAAAAAGAAAGAGAAAAAAAATAATAATAACCGCTCGTGCATTTAAAAGTTATGATTATTATTATATATACATATATGTGTGTGTGTCTAGTAATATTATCTACATTTTACACTAGACCAATTATCCTTGAAATTATCAACCTTAGTTTTATGATAAACGAAGACTAATGTTATTTTAACTATTTTTATTCTTTTGTATTTTTTTCGATCAAAATGCTATGCCCCAGTGCATTTTTATTAAATTTTTTTGTTTTGTTATTTTGTTTTCGTAAAGATAATAAAGTGAGAGTTTATCTCGGTATGCGATGTTTGTATATAAACTTTATCTGGAAAGTATATACTTAAAACTAAAAGATTAGATTGAGGAATAAGAACTATTATTTTTTTTTCTTTCCAATGGCAAATAATAAAAAAAAAAAAAAAAAAATAGAAGATAATTATTTTCTTGGATTGTATAGGAATCCTGTCGTATTTCCCGTGTACGTATTTTTATTTGATTAAAAGAAAGACAAAATTATAAATTCTCAATTTTTAGGAGACAAAAAACATTTATTTATAAATTTGGAACATGCTTTTTTTTTTTAGAAATGAAAACGAGTTATAAAACATAAACGTTGATATAACAAAAATAATTATAGTAACATTCGAAATTATTCCTACGTTAAAAAAAAAACAAATGATAACATTAAACATTTGCTTTTTCAAATGGTCACTTTAACGAGTTGTAACAAACTAACATTGTAACAAACTAACATTGTAACAAACTACATTGTTAACGTTCGTAGTTATTTTTTTTTCTTTTTTCATTTTTCTTTTTATCGAGTAAAAGACAAACTCGTGAAAGAAACGAACAGGTGTGCGGGAATCGAAAAGAAACGTATTTCGTATAAATCTATTTATCTTTGCGTATTGTAAACTGAAATGAGAACAATTCAATATATATATATATATATATATATATATATATGTATATGCATAACGAAAAGCGTTTTTTTACATTCGCATGATAGACAAACATTAATTTCTTTCATAATGTAAGAATAATAACATTGTATAAAAAGAAAACAAAATTAAATAAACGAATATATGTAATTTTCATTTATCATTGACGATAATGCACATGAATGTAGAAAAAATACATCAAAAAATTAAAAAATTAAAAATAAAAAAAGAAATTAAAAAATAATAATTCATTAATAACTTGTTCTGAAAATAATGATAACCAAAAAAATGAAGAAAAAAAAAATAAAATAAAAATAAAATATATTTAAATTAATTCGTATAACATATACATATATTAATTCATATATTCAGCGTATTATTTCACATTCACATGGTAATGCGTGTAAAGTGTAAAAAAAAACATATACAAAAATAAAACCCAAAATAAAATAAGAAAATAAACGAATAATAATCGATTCACAACTTGTTTTAAAGGTAATAAAAATATGAAGAAAGAAACCATAGATTGCATAGAAATAAATACAAAAATAAATAAAAGTATTTAAATAAATTCATATATATATATGGAACGAGTTTAAGGGGATTATCTTATGAATTTATAAATTATCTGAGAGTTTGAAGGATTGGAAAGACCTTCGGTTTTTCCTTTCGCTTACCTGGTACAATCGTCCGTGACCTTGCTGTTCGTACTGCCAATGGAAGCAGCATTGCCCAAAGCAACAACTGTAGCACCCGAAATCAGTAGAAATATTCCAATACCCATCTCGATCTATATATTATTTTATTAATTAATAATTTAACTAATTAATTTCTCTTCTTAATTATATTTTTATATATTTATTTATAAATATATGTCTCGTATTTTTTAACTAACAACAAAAGTCACAGTTACAGAAAGAGAGAGAGAGAGAGAGAGAGAGAGAAGAAAACAACGATGATATAATAAACTTTGTGTTACACCGAAAAAAAACTTGGTATATTTTTTTTTATTGTTTTTATATTTTATAAGAAAAAAAAACGCACGCGCGTTTGAGTATGTCTGTGGGTGTCAGTTTTATACCCCCCGTTTAAAAAAAAAAAATAAATTAAACAAAGACACCCGCCAAACCGATCCGAGTCGTGCAACGATCGGTCAAACGACTGACAACACCGACGACTATTAACTACGATATACTCGTTCGAGTTGGATAAAGTAAGAATGAGAATGTGTGTGAGAGAGAGAGAGAGAGAGAGAGAGAAAGAGAAAGAGAGAAATAACATCCGCTCACCGGCCGCAGATTCCTTGACTGTTCTTTCACTCTTATCTATCTCTCTTTCTCATACTTTTGGATAAAGTGAACGACAACCTTCTAACGATTATAGTAACCCAATACAAGGTATAAACACCCTTTCTCTCTCTCTCTCTCTTTCTCTCTTTCTTATTATCTTTTTTATTTTGTTTTTATTTATTTTTTTATTTTTTGTGCGTGTTATATTTAGGTAATATTTCTTTCTAAGAAGTGTTTCAAACAAAGATTAATCTATTTTATTTCTTATCTCTTTTCAACTTCGAACTCTTTATCTTTTCTTTCTTTCTTTCTTTTTTTCTTTCTCTATCCCTTTATTTTTATTTTTTATTTTATTTTATTTTTTATTCTTTTTTTACTCTTTTACGGATATAATTTCTTAATTATCTTTTATTTCTATCTCTTTCTCTCTCTTTTTTTCTTTATTTATTTATTTATTTTATTTTTATACGGATATAATGTTTTAATTATCTTCTCCTATCTCACTTTCTCTCTTTCTTACTTTAACTTTTGTTTTATTTATTTTTTCTTACTTTTTGTACGGATATTATTTCTTAATTATCTTCTTTCTCTTTCTCTCGCTCTTTCTGTTTCTTTTTTTGGTTTCTTTTTTAACGCGACCAACAACAGGCAACGGGTGTACCTGTTTAACTCAGGTTTTAACTAACCAAGATAAGTGTTTATATACTCGATATTTCCTTCGAGGTAAGATAAGAACTGTACGTTGATTGGACAATAGTTCAGACGTGCCTCCTTGCCGATTGGTCAACGATTATAATTTTCTGTGCATACTTTTTTCATCGTCGCCACTGTTCAAAACGATATCTACTATATCACATGATTACTTATATTACATATCTTTCCGATTACTTTTCTTTCATTGCTTTGACTTTTTTTTTATTTTATTTTTATTTTATTTTTTTGTTTAAGGATGATAAGAACAATTACAGGAAATGCATTTTGTTTATTTTACGTAAATGGAAATTTTCAAAGGATAATAAAACATACGATCGCGCGCGCGCGATAATATTGTACTTGAAGTACAAATATCTTTATCAGGTGTTTTATAAAAAATAGAAATTTTACATGGAAAATATGAATTTAGATATGAAATGTTTAAAAGTATGAAAGAAGGGATAAACTATTACTAGATAATAATATAAAAATTAATAAAAAAGGTTAATATAAAATATAATTGAAATATTTTTAAATACACTTGGTGATAAATATTCATCTACAAAATCTAAACGACCTCATCTGACAATGAGATGGGAATGCTTAAACAATAATATTTAATGTAAAAAAACTGTTGAGTTTAGTAAGAAACGGTAGAAAACGAAGAAACATAAATTTAAGTATCATCATCACTACTGGTATAATAAATTTTGCTTACAAAGACGCATGCTCAAGGATGCCTACGACAATGAAGGATTTATCATAAATGCATCTGATAATCACAAATTAAAACAGAACATCTCATTAAACTATTATACATACATATATATATATATATATATATATGTATATGCATAACGAAAAGCGTTTTTTTACATTCGCATGATAGACAAACATTAATTTCTTTCATAATGTAAGAATAATAACATTGTATAAAAAGAAAACAAAATTAAATAAACGAATATATGTAATTTTCATTTATCATTGACGATAATGCACATGAATGTAGAAAAAATACATCAAAAAATTAAAAAATTAAAAATAAAAAAAGAAATTAAAAAATAATAATTCATTAATAACTTGTTCTGAAAATAATGATAACCAAAAAAATGAAGAAAAAAAAAATAAAATAAAAATAAAATATATTTAAATTAATTCGTATAACATATACATATATTAATTCATATATTCAGCGTATTATTTCACATTCACATGGTAATGCGTGTAAAGTGTAAAAAAAAACATATACAAAAATAAAACCCAAAATAAAATAAGAAAATAAACGAATAATAATCGATTCACAACTTGTTTTAAAGGTAATAAAAATATGAAGAAAGAAACCATAGATTGCATAGAAATAAATACAAAAATAAATAAAAGTATTTAAATAAATTCATATATATATATGGAACGAGTTTAAGGGGATTATCTTATGAATTTATAAATTATCTGAGAGTTTGAAGGATTGGAAAGACCTTCGGTTTTTCCTTTCGCTTACCTGGTACAATCGTCCGTGACCTTGCTGTTCGTACTGCCAATGGAAGCAGCATTGCCCAAAGCAACAACTGTAGCACCCGAAATCAGTAGAAATATTCCAATACCCATCTCGATCTATATATTATTTTATTAATTAATAATTTAACTAATTAATTTCTCTTCTTAATTATATTTTTATATATTTATTTATAAATATATGTCTCGTATTTTTTAACTAACAACAAAAGTCACAGTTACAGAAAGAGAGAGAGAGAGAGAGAGAGAGAGAAGAAAACAACGATGATATAATAAACTTTGTGTTACACCGAAAAAAAACTTGGTATATTTTTTTTTATTGTTTTTATATTTTATAAGAAAAAAAAACGCACGCGCGTTTGAGTATGTCTGTGGGTGTCAGTTTTATACCCCCCGTTTAAAAAAAAAAAATAAATTAAACAAAGACACCCGCCAAACCGATCCGAGTCGTGCAACGATCGGTCAAACGACTGACAACACCGACGACTATTAACTACGATATACTCGTTCGAGTTGGATAAAGTAAGAATGAGAATGTGTGTGAGAGAGAGAGAGAGAGAGAGAGAGAAAGAGAAAGAGAGAAATAACATCCGCTNATTTATAATATATATTATAATATATTTATTTATATAATAATATATAAATATATAATAATTTTATTATATTATAACTAATATTAAATATATAATAATTATTATATTTATAATATATATTTATTTATATATTAATATTTATTTCTATAAATAAAATCATTAATATTGATGAGTATTCGGTTTTATGATAATTTTGATAAAAATGCATGAAAATAATAAATATGTATATATATAGAAAAATTAGTAATATTTGTATAATAACAATTTCAAGTAAATTTTGTTTATTTCAAGTAAAAAAAATAATAAATGGTCAAAGAAGTTCGATAAAGGTGTCGTTGATAAGGTATTTGGAACGTTAAATGTTTTATGCAAATAATTATTTTGCAAAACGAGCATTTTGTGTTGACCATGGTTATAAAATGTTCGATATACTTAGGATCGTTTAAAAAAATAAAAAAAAAGTAAAAGCAATTACATACAATTCATATTTTTATTTATACTAGCAACGATTATAAATTTTATCAATAATTTTTTTCATTTAACATTGCACCCTTTATTCAATTTGTTCAACAAAAATAATTTATAGATCTAAGTATTTGAATTATTTTCTCCCTTCATCATTGTTACAATGTAACAAACCGAAGTGGCAATGAAAAAAAGAAAAAAGAAACACAAACAAATAAGAAACTTTGTTCTTTGCATTTGACAAGTTCGTGGGTGCAAAATCTAAATCGTGATTTGATTAAAGGAAAATAAATTCTTTTCGATTTAACGAATAATTTATTATCGAAAGAAAAAATGTTGAGAATAAATTATAAAATGTAGGATATATAATTACAAAAGTTTATATTATTGATTTAACATTATCAAGTTTCAATAATTTACTAAACATTCGCGTGATGAAAGTGAATATAAATTTAAAAATATTTGTCAATACGTTTCTATATTGAATTATAATTTCTAGATTGTTAATTAATTATATTTATTAATAAAATTAATCCTTAATTTATTATACAATTATTTTAGAAAGAATTGAAGAAAACAAAAAAAAAACAAAAATAAAATAAGAAAACGTAGATCTGAATTAAAATTGAAGTTAAAGTTTTACAAAATATTTGCAAACAAAAATTATTCAACATTTGAATTGATTATATTTTATTTAAATATATTTATATATACACACAGTTGTTTAAAAAATTTTAAAAATTTGTTATTCAAAGCAGAGAGGATCCCTTTTTTTGGTGTACGTGTTACACTTCGTATATCTTAAATTTTGACATAACTTATAATAGATAAGCGTTTCGAGGATGAATGTTACGATAGCCCACTTTACGAGGGTCACTCAAACCTTCGAAGTACCACAAATGCTTGTGTTCATATATTATGGTGATAAGTATTAATGAGACTACAGCAAACGAACCCAAGTTATGCTTTTTAAGAAAAAAATTTTAATGATACTTAAATGAAAGTATCTCTTTTTTTTTAATTTTATTACTGAGAACATATACATATATATTATTCTGGTAACATAATTATATTTCTAATTATTATTTCGTAATTATCAATAATTCTTATTCAACGTAATAATTAATATCGAATATTAATTAAATATATTTTTTAATTAATAATGCACTTAACATTATTTACTTTGTTTTCAAATTATTGTCAATTTTGTTTCATTTTTTTTCTTTTTAGTTAAATACTAATGCTAATAAAATAAATTCGATCGAGGCTACAAAGTAAAAAAAAAAAAAACAGATAGAAAAACTGCATTAAGATTAGAAACTAATGCATTTGAGTAAAAACTAATGACTTTAATTTGTCACTAAACTTACGACATTTTAACGACCTTTATCCCATTTTATTTTCCACGTTTGTAAAATTAGTTTGACAAAACCAAACCGACTAAATTAATTCTTACCTTAGTAAGAGTACGTGCCCATGACTTTTACACCTATTTACCTTTAATTCCATTGTTTGTTTTTGCACGAGATAATTAATTAATTAATTTCATATAATTTTGGTTAATTATTTTTTCATTTGCATAATTAGAAAGAAAGAGAGAAGATAAATAAGAATACATAGAAAAAAAAGAAAAAAAGGGAGGATCAGAGTAACAGAAATAGAAAATAAAAAAGGGTTAAGGGTAAGAGTAAGAGAGGAAGAGGATGGAAGCCTTAAAAATCGTCACAGAGCAAACTCATTGGTTCTTTTTTCGGTGAAAGAAAAGAGAAGTGTGGAAGGGAAAAGAAGAGAAGGGGGAGGAGAAGGGGAGGAGAAGGGGGAGGATGGCGGTAAAAAAAGGGCAAATGAAAAAAATAACGCTATCGATTCTTCGCAAAGTTTTATTCGATCAACGTAGAACTCATTTCCGATGCAAACTGCCGATGAAACGTTCCTAGATATTTGCATACAAGATTTATCACTAATAAAATCTACCGAAAAGAATAAAAAAAAAAGGATAAAAAATAAAAGTAAATGAAAAAAAAGAAGAAATATAAATAAAAAAAAGAAAAGAGAGAAAAGTCGTTTTAATGCAAGAAAATTCTTCTTCGCGATAGGAAACGTAACAGAGGAGATTTTGTTCTTAATCTTTTTTTTTTTTTATAACAAATGACAATACGTAGAAATTTTTTAAATCAATCGTTAGGTATTTTTATATATTATTTATATTATATATATTTTTTATTTGTAGAATTATAAAGAGAGAGTAAAGAAATTATATAAACATATATAATATTAAATATTATATTTTAAAACAATATATATATATATATATATAAGAATATATTGTATTTATATAATAAATAATATATAATAATAAATAATATAAATAATATATTATAATAAATAATGAATTTTTTTATATATAAAATTTATTATGTATAGAATATTTTATATATTAAATATAGAAAATAAAATAAAATAAATAAATAAAATAATAAAATAATTTAAATATTAAATATATAAAATATAAAATATTTTAGCAATTAAAATATATATTATATATATTTATTAAAAAAAAATATAATATATTACTATATATTAAACTATTATATAACTATATATATATATATATTTTTTTATTAGGTTTCTTTTTCAAAACTAAAAGCTTGAAACTGTCTCTGCTATCCAAGTAACTAACTCACCCCTGAAAGGTATTTCATACGTTGATTGATTTTTTCCGAGAGTCAAGTTTCGATATAGGTATATATGTACATATATACATACTACGAATAGGAATTCATTATTTTAATAAAAAGAGAATAAAAAAGTAGAGACACAGGATAAAAAGAGAGACCACTTTTCTCATCGAACGAACTGTAGCTATAACTACCACGCGATTAGAATGTTTTTTTTATTTCGTTATTTTATTTTTTGTTTTTTCTTCTTTAATGGAATCCTTTTCCTCCCTTTTCGTATTTTAATAGCTGAACCATATTGATAAAAGATTTTATATTCTTTCTTTTCTGTTTCCTTTTATCATTTCGTATTTTTCATATTTTTTCATCATCTTTTTATCATATCGTATTAAATATGAATAATACGAATATTTATTTTAATATGAAAATAATAATGAGATACGATAATAAAAAAAAATAATAAAAATAATCAATGGTAACAATTGATGTATAACCGGATCTTAATAATTTAATTAGAATCTTATGCAATGATAATTTTCTAATCATGAAAAATAATTACGTTTCAGAAAAAGACAAAGATATTTTACATATCGTATAAGAAAGAATGTTTGTTACGTTAAACGTAGTATATAATTAATTTCGTTTTATTTTAATAATCCTGTGTGATGATATGTGTATATATTATTATACACGTAAGAATAAAAAAACAACTCAAGCTGTTAATATGTAAGAATGATAAAAATATAAAATATTCATAATGAATTGAAATAACCGATGATTAATATTGTATGTTAAAAAAAAAATAACACGATGAAATAATAATATTCGATAATATATAGTTAACCAATTATCTAGATAAGATATTTAAATTGTTATTGCAAAATTTATATACGTCAACTTTGAATGATTGTATTTCAATTAATTAATTATTATCGAACATTTGTTTTTAATTATATTAAACGGTCGTAGAATCTTGGTTTTGAATGAGATTGTATTTTAAATTTATTTCATTTTATAAATGATCTTAAATAATAATATTTAATTAATTAATTTTTATCGAACATTTGTTTTAAATTATATTAAATAATTGTCTCTTGGTGGAATGTTTGAATCATGTTTGTTAAATAATTTTATAAAAAGTTACGAATATAAATTAAATTATTAATTCAATATTATAAATAAATTAATATAATTTATAAATTATATAATTTTTATAAAATATAAAAAATATATAAATTTCATAAATCATGAAAAAAATATCATATCTCCGGAATTTGTTCTAAAATAATAATTTTAAATTATCCGAAGAAATCATGAGACTATTTGCACTATTTCTTTCTCTATCTTTCTATCTTTTTCGTAAGCTCCTGTCATCTATTTTTCCAATTTTTACAACGTAAGGAGAGGGTTGTTTTTTCTCTCAGCACGTAGTAGTAAAACCGGATTGCTCGTTATCACGCAAACGGTGCCAATATCTTTTTTTTGAAACCTTGTTTCCCTTTACGTTATCACATATCTCAAAATTACCCAGCTATACTTTTCAAAGGATTATGCGACAAAACCACATAGTCATTAATTCTATTACAAATAGTAAAATCTCAACTAAATCTTAAAACATATATTGTATACTATAATATAAAGATTAATAATATCTTTGATCTTAATGGTATTTTAATAAAATGTTTTAAAATAATGAATGTGTGTTACTTCAATTTTTATAGGTAAAACTTGCAATATAATATATTTTTATTATTATTATTATTATTATTTTTTATACGAATTTAGTTTTACCAATAAATTATTATTTTATGGTATATTACATTAGTTTCTATTTCTTTTTAAATATTATATAAAATAATATAATAAAACAATATATAATATAATATAACATAATAAAAATATTATATAATATAATATAATAAAAATATTATATGATATATTATATTAATAATATTATATAATATTATAGATGGTAAAAGATTTTTCAATAATAATAATTTAATTTAATAAAAAATAATTGCAAAAAAATTATATTTTTTGAAAAAAGTTTAAATTTAAAATATATATATAATATACACGTATAATATACACATATAATTATAATAATTTAGGGATTTTGTTTCTTTTTATTTTTTTTAATTTTTTTTTTATGCGGATTAATTGTTTAACAAAAATAATCTATTTAGCTAACATACGATCGGTCTACGTCGAGCCTTGAAAGGTTTCACAATTAATTACCACCTGTTAACCGAAACAACGAATTTCATGTATTTATATACATAAGTATATGTAGACATTGTAGTACATATATATATATATATATATACTCAACAGTATAACTTATCGTTTTACATTTACATTCTGGATACAACATATAAATTTTATCTCGTTTTATTTATTTTTTTTTTATTCCCAACTTGTTAACAAACCGTTACACTATTTTTTTTGGACAACTCGAGGACAAATTTAAATAATTACCTCTTTAACAAACGTTTTTGTTAAAAAAACGAAAGTTTTGTTTCACGTGTTGCAATTAATTATCATACGTTAAAAAAAGAATATTTTTAAAGAAATATTTTAAATCGTTATTCGTGTGTTTCCTCTTACATATATTATCAATTTTATCAATTTATTATAAACATTTGTGCGAATTTCTGACTAAAGTGATATGAAATACAAAGAAGGAAAACTCGAAAATAAAAAAAAGGAAAAAAGAAACCTTTTCTAAGAAATAATCAGAATAATAATAATAATAATCAATAGTCGTTTTGACAATGTGCAAATTTGTATCGTTTGATAAGAAAACGAAAAAAAATTCATTATCATCAATAACATCTTCGACGAAAACCATTAAGAAAACTAATCTAATCATTTTTAAAATACTTCCTCATAACTTTAATGAATATTTCATGATATAATAATTTATTTATACGAGACGACGATGATTATTCTAAATAAAAAATTTTTCTTCGAATTATTAACATCAACGAACTTGAACAAAAATTTTAATATCTCGGTCGCGTACAAGGTTTGGAATCATGTTATTAATCATTCGATTAGTATGATATTGATGAATCATCGTATATAGAATATTTAATCAACTAACTATGTTATAAAAAAAAAAATATATATATATATATAAAATCACTTTCTACTTTCATTTTATTTTTTTAAATTTATTTTCTTGTATTGTTTCTAGGTGTTTTTTTTTTCGATTTCCTTTCAATCTAATCGATTTCCGGATTATTATAAATTTACATAAGTGAATATTTTTATACTGTGTAATATTCATCATCATCATCATCATCATCGTGATTGAGCTCGACAAACAAAATTACTATCTCATTTTCAAAACTAATTTTATTCACCTCGTACTTTCGTTTCCTCTTTCTTTCTCTTTTCTATTTTTTTTCTCAATAAAATTATCGTAGACGTTTAATTATTTTCAATGTTAATTTAAAACAATTTTCTTTTTCAATCAAAAATAAATGATATTAAAAAGTAAAAAAAAAAAAAATTAAAGGACTAAAAGAAAAAAAAATTGTAAATGGTTGTAAAGAAAAACATCTGATAAATATTTGTTAAAAGATTTTCCAATATATATTTTCTTTTAGAAAATTAAAATTTTGTATTATAAAAAGGATTAAAGAAAAAAGAAATTTAATTGGTTATAAGGAAAAACATCCAATAATTCTGATTTATTAAAGAAGATTTTCCAATATATATATTTTCTTCTAGCAAATCACAATTATTATATTATTATTATTATATTATTTTTATTATTATTATCATCATATTGCTCTACAAATGCTTCTTCCTTTTTTTATCTTTTACTTTCTTTTCTTTTTGATTTATTTGTTTTTTTTTTTTTACAAATATATTGGATAACAGAGAATAAAAAATAAGATAAGAAAAAAATAATAATAAGAAAAAGAACATAGTATGTATTAATAAGTGAAACAAAGTATTGATAATGAGTATATACATAAATACATATCTATATATAT
Source organism: Polistes dominula (assembly GCF_001465965.1). Next base: position 216,306 of record NW_015149054.1, on the reverse strand, counting down.
ATATTTAATAATAATAATAATAATAATAATAATAATAATAATAAAACATATGTGTAATCGTTTAAGATCTTACCTTACCATGTATATAATATATAATTTATATATACATATATAGACATATATAAATGTAATAAAAGTGGAGATATAATTTGTTAGAATATGGGCCTTGGTGGAAAGCCTATTTGCTAGAAAATTGTTACGTGTTCGTTTAATAAGGTCAACATCGTGGATGATAGTAGAGTAAACGTGAACACCGAAGGGATAAATTAAAGCTGGTCAAGGTGTCTAAAGCTTTGTTTACATTTCGAGTAGTACGTGGATAAATCCATGCAAGTGAGACAATCCATAAAGCCTCCCTAGTGCTATCTCGATAAAATGTTATTACTTATCTTCAAGAACATATTATTTCTTTAAATTAATTGTGAAACGTAGATACATATTCGAATTGTTTAATATATTAAATCGATTGAATTTATTAAAAAAAAAAAAAACAATAAATTAATCAATCGTGATAATTAGACCAAGTTTTTTTTTTTTTTAGATTGTTTGTAGTATTTTTAACAGAAAATAATCAGATAGATTTTTGAGACACTTTTATCTAAGACATTTCAACGACAATCCCTTTAATTTAACATTGGTGTTCGATTATCGACGTAACAATGTTACTTTCTTATTATTTTGTTATTAACTTTAACCTGTTGTTTTTTTTGTTTCGTTCTTCTTGTCTTTCGTTCTTTCTTTCCTTCTTTATTTCTTAATTAAAGTTTCTATTTTCTTGACATTCTCTCTCTTTTTCTTTATTTCTTTCGAGTATGTACTTACATTTTCAATTTAACTTCAGACGTGATCATTTATTTTCTGTGCGACTCTTTTTACAAAACTATTTCTATTTTCTTAAAAAAATAATCAACTCAAGTTCGATTTTATTTCTTTTTTTTTTTCATCTCCTCTTCTTCTTTTTTCTAATTTAATAGATGTTACATTTTGTTAAGATTTAATTTTGATTTATACTATGTTTATAATATTTATTAATATTTTATTTTTGTACAGGCAAAAATTCATAGGAATTTAAATTAATATAAAAACCATTCGATTAGTTTTATTGAGTTTTATTTAATAAATAAATTCTAAGTAATGAAAACTTTGTAAAAAATAATATGACAACTTTCAAGAAACAAATCATTCGAGCGTTACATTTTTTTATATTACTTACAAAAGCATAAATTTTTTCTCTTTTTTTTTTCTTATGATTATATAAATGAAGGAGATAATTCAAGTGTCCTTATTTCTTATGATTCTTCATTTTATAAATAAATAAAATAAAAAAGAAAGTATACTTTCATTACCTAATATAGCATCATAGTATTTTTCTCATCGATCAAAGATATTTTCTTTATAAATTTAAACCCTGTCATTCTGTCAAAACTTCACTTTCAAACTGGAACTAACCATAAATGTTGTTTTATGGGTAAGATCTTAAACGATCTCAAAATGCATGTGATTGATCAATATGAATATCGAAAAATCTATCAATCAATCAATTTTCAATATATATTGTCTAATTAATTCTTCATGAAATTGCCAAAGGATACATTAATTAATATGCTAAGTTACCTAATAATAATAATAATTATAATAATATCATCTTTAACGTGTGTGTCATCGTTAACCAACTTTGATGTACAACTTGTATACAAGTCTAACAACTAATCGATTAAATCATAAGAGAAATTTCACTGTCAAAGGAGAAATAGAGAGAGAGAGAGAGAGAGAGTGAGAGAGAGAGAGAGAGAGAGAGAGAGAGAGAGAGATAGAGAGATAGATTCATGAACCCCCACTTCATCACACCCCCTAAATATTAAATACAATATATTTTCTTTTTTACACAAATTTTATACGCTCATTAACAAATAGTATTAGTAAATAATAATAGTATTAGTAAAATATATTATTATTTAACAATTGTTAAAATTATTATATAAATTATTATTATTAGTAAAATAGTATTAGTAAATAATACTAATACTAATTTATAAATTAGTAAATTAGTAGTCTTTATTCAAGGAATAAGATAGAATAAAAAAATCTAAAGAAATACATTTTCTTATATAACTTATCTTTTATTTTAAAATTTAGTAAAAAAAAAAAAAAAAACACAAAAAAAGAAACACATATCTTTTTTTCAGAATAGATCGTTCGTGCACTAGTATTTATTTCTCCCTTTGTGTGTGTGTCTGTGTGTGTGTGTGTGTGTGTGTGTGTGTCTTTCTATTTTTCATTCTTTATTCTTCTTTTAGTATTTTTTTTTTTTTCAACTTTTTGTACGACCCTCGTCGTTCATCGTCAACGGGTACGTAAACGCAGGGGATTGTTAGACATTATATATACAAACGTACAAGTTTCAAAGAGAAAAAAAAGAATGAAAGAAAGTAAAAGTGGGGTAAGAAAATAGGATCCGCAAAAAAAGAAAATACGCACCCAAACACACATACACACGCTCGTGAAAAAAAGGGAAAGTTTAAACGAAAGTATGCATGTGTTTGTGTATGCGTTAGAGAAAGAAAAAGAGCTTGTAAAAAATATCAATAGTTGGAAAAGTAAAAAAAAAAAAATGAAGGTAGTGGGATAGTAAGCTTTAAAGATATCTTGTTCTCACCTTTCCACCCTCTTCTCTCTCCCCCCACCTACCCTTATAGCATCACCTGAAGGCTAACCTTCGTTACTGCACTTTTACCACATGCATTTTTATTTTTTATTTTAAACTTTTAAAACCGATTTCCAACACGAAACACTGCAGAAACTTTTCTATGCTGTTGAACACAGTTTCAATGTTTCTCTTTTTTTTTTTTTTATTAGATCTAGTATTTATTTTATTAAATTTCTAGTAATCTTAGGTAATTGAAAAACGAATTTGAGCTTTACTTACAATTAAATAAATAATTTAATTATTAATTCGTTAATAATTAATTTAAATTAATAATTTACTTAAATATATTTATACTATAATTATATTAAATATAATAATATAAAAATATTATACTTAAATATATTTATACTATAATATGTTATGCATAATATATGATTCACATATGTTATCGAATCTTATTGGAGATTTGATAAAAAAAAAAAAAGAAAAATAATTGAAGTTTATTTTTTATTTCCCTAATTTTTTTTGTTTGATATTTTTTTAATTGTATATTTTTATTTTGTTTCTTTCTTTTTTTCTTTATTTTTTCTTTCTTTAAAATAAATTCGATTAAAACAGAGATTTACGATACGTCTGTTAGTAGGATTTATTTTCAAAGTGAAAAGTATACATACCTACTTGATTCGAACTATAAGATAAGGGGAATCGAAATAGAACTACTTACAAGATATATATAAAGAAAAGAAAGAAAAGAAAAACTATACGAATCGATTTTGAATCCAGAGAATCTTGAAGACTCTCTGGACCAATTGCAATAAGTTAGAATCCAGCTATATGTAGGTAAATAAATGTAGAGCAAAAAACAAGCTGATCTTATTTGTGAAATCTGATGCGGATCTCTGATCTTGTTGGTAAATACAAAAAAAAAAAAAATAAAATAAAATCAAATAAAAGATAGAAAGCTCGTAGAAAACCGGTCGAGATTATATACAGGTTGTACGTCTTATATAAAAGTAGACGAAAAAAAAAATAGAAGAAGATAAAAGAAGAAAAATGTCTCGTCTATTTGACAGATGTATTACGCAATTATGTTCATCTTTGATATTTACTCTCTTTTTTAACTCGAGTGTAATAACATCATGGATGATATTACAGATTTTTCTCAATTCATCGTTAAAAAGAAGAAATAGAAGAAGAAAAAGAAGAAGAAAAACAAATGATTGTTTTGTACGATTAGATCAACGTTCTCTCAACTCAATCATTTTCTAACTCTGTATTTGTATTTGTTAATTACTTCATTAAATATTCTATCTATCTATCTTGTTCCTTAAAATTATCGTAAAAAAAAAAGATAATACATTTTTCATCTAGTTTTTGTTTCCTTCTTAAAATTACAAAAAAAGAAAAAAAGAACTCATTTGCAAAATAATAATATTCAGTAAAAGGTAAAAGTTTCATTGTCGCATAATAAACATTGTGTAACTCAATTGAAATACTGAAATATGTAGTATATAAACTGATATTACTCTAGATTTTATCTCTCTCTCTGTATCTCTCAAATCGTATTACTTGAAAGCACTTCATTATAATGTTTCAAAGTCCAAGAAAGTAGATTATTATGAAGATTATAGAAAAGAAATAAAACGAAAATGTGCTGTGGAAAAGGTATAACAAGGTTTACTACGGTTACTAAAGTATTCGATGAGTATCTAACAGAAATATTTTAATAATTCTTCAAAAAATGATATTTGTAATATTTAAGGGTATTAAATTATAATATATACATATACAGGGTGTACTATCATTGAAAATTATTTCATTAATGTAACACAATTTAATTTAATTATTTAATTAACTTTAATTTAATTTGATTTAAATTTTTTTAAATAATATTTATAATTAAACTATAATATATAAATAATATTTTAATAATACTATGTATTTATATTATATATATAAATATACTTTATAAATATATATATATATATATATTAATAATTAAAATTTAAATTAAATTAAATTTAACTTTAATTTTTTATAATTTAACTTAATATAATATAGCTAATAATATAGTTTTATTAAATATTTATAATGATTTATTTTTTTGTCAATACCAAATAATATAAAATCGATCTAATCAAATAACAAGAAGTATATACTTAAAAATGTTATTACATAGATATTTATATGATAATTATTGTTACGTTGGAAAATTGATATTATTCGTGATAATGATATATACATAAGATCATTATACTTATCGTAAAAATGATTAAAAAATAATCTAATCATTATCTTAATTATTTTTTATTACGTTCTGAATATTTCCGTTAAGTGTTGTTTCAATTAATCGCAATATCTAAGAATCATTAATTAATGCGTAATGTGAGGTATTCAATATTGATTTTTTATTGTATTTTATTTTTTTCTGAATAAGAATGAAAAAGTTGGAATAAACGAGGGATATCTTAAATGTAAACATTTCTTTTAACCTGATCACAAAGTATTTTTTATCCAAATTTGGAAAAAAGAAGCCAACGGAGAGAAAAGTCTTTGATAAAAGTTGGTCAATAATTTAAAAAAAGAGAAAAATATACTGACGTGGTAAATTTAAAAACCGACTTCAACTATCTTCTTTTCCCGCTCCAACACCCACAAATAAAAACAACGATGACGACGAAACTTTTAAATTTGCGAACTTTTCTTCTAAACGAAGTTTATTCTCGAAGAAGTAGAAGATAAAATAAAAAAAAAAAGAAATTATCTTGTGACACACATAAATTCTTCAAAAGAAACATCGAGACTATCAAAATATTTCCACATATTTTGCCAAAGCAATTTGAAGGGGGAAAAAAACGATAAATCAATCAGAAGATTATCCTGATAATTTTATTTTTTTTTTTTCATACTAAATAAAATACTATACAGTAAAAAAGCTTGATATAAAAAAAAAAAAATAGGAGAAACAAAAATTGCAATGAATAAACATGGATGCATAATCGGGTGCATAAAACTAAAACTATAATATAAATATTGGTTAGTATCAAATGAAAGTATCTAATGAAACCACTTCAATTATTTTATAGAAAATATTTATTTTATTTGATATATTATATTTTTTAATAATTATTGTTGTTATATTATTTATATTATTATATTATTTTTGTTTATGTTTTAATGTAATATTTTTTTTATCTTGCATTACTATTATTTAACATTATTATTATATATTTATAATATATATATATATTATTCGTATTATTATATTATATTGTTACTATTATTTTTGTACTGATAATCTTTATTCCATGTCTACCCTCGCGGGTTTCAACATAGTCTCCTTGCTACATACAGTGTCACATATTCCTTATCCTACTTTCTATTATTTTTGTATAAATTTCAAGGAATTAATCCGACTTAAGTGCACGATATTATTGCTATACTTATTTTAACATTATTGTTAAAGATATAACAGTTAGATTGTTTTTTTTTTTTACTTTTTAAAGAGAACTGAGCTTAAAAGGTCTCTTTGAAATTTTCAAAGTTTCAAAGTCAAACCTAAGAAAGTACGACTAATATTCTCAAACTGTTGAAGAACTCTCTCTCTGTTTCTCTCTTTCTCTCTTCAAATTTGTAATCTTTCTTTTCGTGATGAATGATAAAATCTAGAATCGTTTAATATTATCTTTCAAACATAATAATAATAATTTCTATATACCTATACAAATGGAAAATGGATTTCACCTTTAAACATAGCATCTATTTTTTGTATCATTCATTTGAACTTTTCATAAAAACAATTAATAAATAATTCGTAGTTAAAAATAAATAAATAAGTTTAAAATTATATACAAAAATTCCTAGTATATCGTTGAAGTATAATTATACCAAAAAATTTTATTGATTTAATCAAATTAATCAAATAAAAAATTATTCAATTTTTGTTAATAATAAATAAGAGTATAAAATCAATATATTATTATCATGATTAGAATATATCTGATAATAATTATCGTAATCGACAGTAATATTACAAAAAATGGATTATTAAAATGATAATAATTTGAACACTTTATAATGATATGTATCTTAACAAATTCACCTTCTGTTAAGGTAAATTAGTCAGGTATAACAAAAGCAGGTTATATCAGTAAAAACTTTAATTCTTGTTTATGAACATTCACACATAAACACACACATATACACATATATACATTCGTAGAAAGTTTATAGAAATTTACGATTGATCGACGGTGAGAAGTTTCAGATAAGCAAACTCATGAAGGGTCGAAAACTTTTGGGTCAATCAAAAACCGCATGAATGATTTCTCTGTTTCATCTTCTCTTACTTTTCCACTAAATAAGTTGAATTGATAAATAAACTAATAAATAATATATTTCAAATAAATAATAAATAACAATATTACATAAAATAATAATAATATTATAATAATATACAGAATGGTTTATTAGATGCCCCTAATTAGGGTTCTTTAATTAATTTATTATGTTATCTAATCAAATTTGTAATTATTATTTTATTATTATATATTTCATTTATATATATGTAATATAATAATATAATAATTGCAAATTATATATATATATATAATAATATACTTACTAATTCTATAAAAAATATATTATTTATTATATATATTATATATTATTATATTTTATATTATATTATATAACTAATTGAAATATATATTTAAAATATAATATATATATTTTAATATATATCTACATCTTTTTATATGTATTTGGGAATAATAACTATAATATAGGTGAAAACTAAACAAAACAGCTGTTCATTGATCGACATAGTTTATTTTCCGTTTTTCTCTCATTCTACTTATTGCTACTATGCCTGACAATGAGTTATTACTATCGATGAAACAACGAAAGTGTAACAACTAAACTCTACGTTGTGTGTTTCATCAACGAGAAATGCCAAACACAGCTGACGATGTCATCCAAGAGAAAATTGTCCGAATAATTATCACAAAAATGAAAATCTTAAATGACAAACATAAATAATTAATACTAAAATACTTTTAGATTTTATTTTTTAATGATTAACTTTATCAAATTTGATCTTACTATTTTCGATAGATAATAAATCAAATGAAAAAATAACAAGAAATAATTTATCTAATTATCGTATATATATAATTATATTTAATTATTATTATATGATATATAAATTTTATAATATTATGTATTACTTTATATTTTTATATTTTTATTTAAAGTTCATAGGTTTAAACAAATAATTTAAAAAATTTTGTTTTTTGTTATTATCATCTTATAATGCAATAAAAAATTTCCAATGATTTTTATTATATGAAAATACTATAAAAATAATAATTCTGTATATAACGTTCAAAAACTTAGAAAATGAAATGATTGGGTAAAAAAGGAAGGATTTTGCAAAACTAAAAATAAATAAAAAAAAAAAATATTGCACGTGTTCTCGTTCATCATCATCGCGATTTCATTTATTCTCTTATATCCTAGAACAAAATAGTTCTGGGCAAAGTGGGTGTATCCGTTAATGAAAATTCCAAGGTTGCATTCATCGTCAATCAACTTGACTATACTTATCCAACTATTTAAAAAAAAAAAAAAGTAAAACGTATCCCACGTGTCTTCTTAATATAAATAAAATGACTATTAATTATTAGATCAATCATAATCTTTCAGAAATTTTCTATTAGCTTCATAACGAATGATCGGTGAAGTTGCACGTTTAAGATGAAAGAAAATGAAATTTTTTTTTTTTTAATAATTACAAGTATGCATGTGTGTATGTGTGTATATGTGTGAAAGATTAATAGTACTTTCCTTATTCTTTTTAATAAATGAGAGAAAATAATTCACCTCTTTAGATTTGTTATTAGTAAAATAGGGGTAAGTATAGAAAGTGTGGAATTAGACCCTCGTTGATTTCAAACTGTCGCCACTCTTCTTATTCGTAGAATTACTTTCTTTTATTGACGTAAAAAAAAAAAAAGGAAAAACTAAAGTAAAGAAGAAGAAGAAGAAAAAAAAGGAAAGTATTATGATAGAAAAAGACAGTGGAAGAGTAGTTGGTTCTTGGCACTTTGCCGTAAGTTAATGCATCCATTGAAACTAGAGAAAAAGTAAGAAAGAAAATAACATATACAAAAAAGACAAAAAAAAATATATGAAAGCTAAGAGGTTCGTATAAATTTTGAAAAAAAAAGAAGATATGAAAAATATTTGACAAAAAAATAAAATTAAAATAACAATTATTAAACGTTATTTTTACAATATTTCCATCTAACTTTATAAATTTTAACAATCAGCACATACACAATTAAATTTATTAACAAAACTGGTTCGTAAAAATTCCCCCCCAAAAAATAAAAATGTATAAAAAACATTCGAAAAAAAAATAAAATAAAAAATTATAGTCAAAATTATTCAACGTAATTTTTATAATATTTGTATCTAACCTGATTAATATTAACAACTAGCATATGCAATTAAATTTAATAATTACTTGAATAAAAAAAAATAACAAAAATAATTTAAATAAATTTTCATATGAACGAAATATATACAAATTTAATTATTAATTTTGTTTAATTTTAATTTAATTATATTTTGATAAAATTTTTAATTTCTGTCATTTAATAATTATTTTAATAATTATTGATGAAAATTTATTACATAAATGAAAACGATTAAACCAATACAATTTTCTTATAATTTATTTAATTCTTTAATAATAAAATTATATAATAGAAGCAATCATTTATCAATACTATGGAAGTAACATAATTTCAATCGAAAATCTAAAAACCTGTCGATAGAACGTATCATATCGTAAACCTTTATCCCTTTTGCACAATGCTCTACGTATCAATTGATACTAAAAACGATATATGGAATACTATTAACAAAGGAAACATTTTACATATCGAAATACACCTATGTATACCTCACTCTTTTATCTGTTATCTCTTTCATTCTTTTATCTATTCACTTTTCACTTTATTTATCTTTTCACATGTTCGATATATACATGACTTCAAAATAATTTAAAAGTTCATTCATTAATTCGTGATCTTGATATTTTAGTTAGGTTTGAAGTATAAAATTCAAATTAAATAATAATAAATCTTTACAGTCCTATGGACGCATATATGCGTTTGGTAAAAATTACCAAAGTGGTCTATCGACGCATATACTTATTTGTTAATATTAATGTAAAATAATATAATTAATTAAATTATATTCATACAGTAACAAAAACTTTAATTATTATATAATTTATTATTAGAATTTAGTTAATAATAAATTTTATTATTAAATTAAATATTTTTTTATTAACATTTTAGTTAAAAGTATTCAGCATTCAAAGGGTTAATACTAATTTCAAAGATTATTATTTTCATTTTCTATATTGCAAAATACAACCAACTTTTATTCTCTTTCTCTCTCTCTCTCTCTCTCTCTCTCTCTCTCTCGTGTCTCTCTATTATTCTTCCACATTTTTCGCATTTATATTCCATAACTAAAAAAATATGCAATCTTGATTAATCTAATGAATAATAAACCCTTTTAAATTGACGAAATATATGAAATACTTCGTTTAATTAAAACGAGACGAGGACAAAAATTTCAACTAAACTGCTGTGAGTTGGCACACAATTTTAATTTTAGTATTTTCCTAATCAATTTGATTAGATCAAAAATGTTTTATAAATAGTAGAGGTTGGAAGAAGGGAATAAAAAATAGAACAATCATTTTTTTTTCCCCCTTACTTTCTTTCTTTCTTTTTTTACTTGACAATTTTTTCTTTTTTTTTTTTTTACAATAAACTTAAACAATATTTTTTTGTATTTATAAATAGCCTAACTATTTCAATTTGCAATGTAAAATTGAAATCCATAAATCAAAATCTTCAATGACGTATAATATTCGTAGATGCATTTATCATGCACTACGAACATTTCTGCTGCCATTCGATCGGAAATGACTAGCCTAACGAAAGGATGTTTTCCTCCCCTTACCCCCCTTAACTCTCATCCCCCTATTTCTAGTAATTTTCAACGATTCGAATTCGATTTCATCTTTGACAAACGGTGAATCCCTTTCTCGGTATTACAATAAATTAATTTTTTTTCTCTCAAATAACTAATAAAGCTTCTTCTTTAATAAAAAAAAAAAAATGTGTCAGAGGGTTGCGTCAGGGTTTGTACGAAAAAATATGCGTCAGATTACCAAAAAAAAAAAAAAA
>NW_015149054.1:186419-204581 GCF_001465965.1 Polistes dominula | reverse complement strand
TATATATACATATCGTTTGATGCTTGTCTTACTAATTTTTTTATACTTCCTGCCGGTGTGACTTTGAATTTGTTTCTTAATTGAAAAATACATCTAGCGTGTAATAAACGTAACAGAAAAACAAATTGAATTAGTTTCGGATAACGTTAAGCAAACGATATCGATTCTTTTACATATATGAGATATGCAATATCACGTTTCTTAATCCAATGTGAACTTATGTCGAGTATAATCCTTCATTTAAAAATATTCTTCATCCGTACAAACTCCAATAAAGAACAAGAAAAAAATAACAATCTATTCTCATTACAATTTTCATTTATCTTTTTCGCATTTCTTTTTAACTACGAAAGATATTTATATATATAAAAGTAAAAAATAAAGTGAAATGTAATATTTCAATAATAAGGGTATTAATTTTCTTAAATAAAAAAAAAATAATAAAATTATTAACGAAGTAATATAAATAAAAATTTAATATTTAATAATAATAGAAATTTATGTATAATATAATTTAAATAAAATTTTTGATTTAATTAAAATTTTATTTTTTTAAATATCAATGATCTCGTGTAACATGATATTCCTTTTTCAAAACATTTGAAAAATAATATATTAAATGTAATACAAGAAAGGAAAAAAATTATTAATAATAAAATAAAATAAATACAGGATGATCTTGTGTAACACGCTTGATCCTTTTTTTAAAACATTTAAAAAATAATATATTAAATTTAATAAAAGAAAAAAAAATTGTTAATAATAAAATCATCATACGTGATAATAATATCAAAGTATTAAAAGGATTTATGAAGTAACCTAGATTCAAAGATACAACCAAACTAACTATATCTTGTTTATCTCATCTCGTTTGTTAGAATGCATTACAATAGATCGTAGACGTGGTATAATGTGTATCGCGTACCTAAGCAAATACATTCACCTAGTTGATGATTATGTGTACGTTACGTTGAGCGAATAGATGAGATTTAATTGACTTTATGACATTTAGGTTATTGCCTACTGGTAACGCTTAAATTTGATTGCTTCAGTCTGGCAAATCTAAATTGCAATTAAATAACACTTCATATATACACCAAATCTTTGAATAATAACAACTATAAGAATTTTGCATAATTGTATTAATTTATCATGGTCTTTTTTATTATTGTTGCGAAATTTATTTTAAACGAATGTTTACTTTTATAGAAACATTTTTCTTTTGTTTTTTTTTTGTATATCTTTATATATAAAAATTATATATAAAAATTACTTAAAATTATATATAAAATTATATATTAAAATTATATATAATTAATTTTTTTACTTATATAATATTTTTATAAAATATATAGAATTCTTATATATAATATTTTTAGAAAATAAATAAAAATATTTATATATTTTACATATTTTATTATTAAAATATATATTTTTATATATTTTATATATTTCATTATTATAAAATATATAAAAATATTATATATTCAAATTCAGTGTCATATTGGTTGGTTTGTAATTAACTTTGAAACTACTGAAACAATCTTAATGACATTTGTTTTATTTTATATATGTTTTTTTTCAACTTAGTACATAGGATAATTTTAAAGAAAGATTTTTAATCCATTGTAATTGTACGTCACATTTGAATGGTTCATCGACAAGAATTTTTTTCGCTATTATAGAAAAATCTTTCCTTCTTTTTTCTTTTTCTTTTTCTTTTTCTCGTTCTCTTTCTCTTTCTTTTTATTTTTCTCCCCTTCATTTAATTTAGGTTCTTACTTTGAAATTATTCGAATTCCATCGTTCTCTGAGATTACTAGATCCTTGAGTAGAAAACAACCGAGATAAAAATATCGTCTTTAGTAGAAAATGAAGAAGAATAAGAGCATCTTTATTCCAAGGAATCACATAAAACGATGATTAAGAATTCTTGAAATACTTTTGATTGATCTCGAAAACCTTTTTATAATCTTAATAAATTCAATATACGTATTACGTTGTAAAAATATTTCAAACGTTTCTTCACGAATTAGTTTGCGTAATCATCAATTTATTTTTTCTCTGATCAAACATTTTGATTCATTGTGTATACTTTTTTTTTATTTCTTCCTTTCTTCCGTTCCTTTTTTTATTTTAACTTGGGCAGGAAAACGGAAGAGGTATTGTTTTAAGAAAATTAAAAAAATAAATAAAAAAAAAAAATTACAAGTTTGAAAATCATGGAAATGCGTTGTTGCCCGAGGGGTTGAGTTTTAAATTATTTCGATTTCAATTAAAACGGAATATTGAGTTTACATCTCTCGTAATTCTTCTGTTTTTTATTTTTTTTTCTCGTTTGTACGGTTCAAAAAGAGAATATAAAGACATTTATTTGTTACGTTTCGAGAAACTCTCGTAAAAAAAAAAGGAAAAGATTAAAAAATACGACATACGTTTGTACAGTCATATATACAAAGTAACGTGTAGCAATATTTTTTTTACTAAATAATTTTACACGTTTGTATTTACAACAAAATCAGAGGGAAAGAAGAGTTGACAGGGGAAATAAACAAAATATTGAAACGAACGAAAATATTATTCCAGGTATATTGAAATAAAAAAAATATTGAAACAAATATTATTTATTCTCTCGTTTTCTCGCGATATTAAAAATTTCGCTCTATCGAAACTTATCAGATTTTGTATTTCAATAATCGAGAAAAAGAATAAATCAATTCGACGAGGGTATATATACATATGTACCTCTTCTTCGTTTTTTCAAATTTTAAAGAAAATCGTGCGTGAAAAATAAATGTACGATATTACTTTTCCTACTCTTTTTTCTTTTTTTTTTTTTCAAAATATCACACAAAACGATGTTTTAACTTTTTTCTGTACGTGAACGTTGTTTGCAAATGAAAAAAAATAAACAAAAATAAAGAAGAAAGAAACGAATCACAATATATATGTACATATACATCTGTGTGTATGTGTTTGTGTATATTCAATAGAAAATAGATTTACAGAAGAAATATAAAACAATAATTTCATTCTCTTACGGTATTTAAAAATGAAAAATAATTATTACATTTATCCACACATATATATATATATATATATATATAATAATCATCAATAAAACCAATGTTAAAAAAACGTGAAACGAAAAAACATTGCTATGGTTTAATTAAAAAAAAAAAAGTAAAACAATTCCAATGTGAAATATTGCAAAACAATGAACTATTTTAGATAGTTAACGATTAAAAGTATTTTTATTTTTTTTTTTTTTACTAAACTTGGTTATTGGAACAAATAGAAGAGAATTGTATGAATCAGCAAGAATTATATGATAGTAAAATAATTCTTGGTGAAAACAAAATGACCTAGTTTTAAAGTGATAACTATGATTCTTTGTAATATATATATGAAGATTGAAATATCTATTCGAGTATCGGTCATAGTAAACGTTGGGCTATAGGCCAAGTTACAAATTAACGTGAACAGACAGGAGTACTCTGACTTACGACGACGTCTTACTAGGTTACTAACCAAATTCGGGTTAACTAGAAATGATATATATACATAAATACATACATACATGCATAAAATACCTAAAATACAAACGTATATATATATATATATATATATATATATATATATACGCATATGTATGTAATTTACCACTTTTTATCACGAATATATATAATACAAATTTGGGAATTAATTTTAAATTATTTACACGTGCAAATAATTCTCCTTGTTTTTTTATTTTTTTAATACTAAACCCCCTATTCGAGTTAACTTAAAATAATATATACACACACATATTTGTAATATATAATATATATTTTAAATATATAATTTTTAATTTATAATATTATATATATATAATTTAAATTATAATTTAATATTAATTATATTATAATTATTTAATATAATTATTTAATATTAATTATTATTAAATATATATATATATATTTATAATTTACCACTTTTTACCACGAATATATGTATATAATATATATATAATACAAATTTGACAATTAACTTAGGATCTTTCCTTCGTACAAATATTTCCTTGTTTTTTACTTTTTCTTTTTTCTTTTAACACTAGACCACCCACCAACCACTTGCTATCAAATCTAATTTCTAAAAAAAAAATAATAATTTGTAAAAGCAAACTAATTAGTCAAAAACGTACATTTAAATGTACATTATTATTTATTAATAAATAATAGAAAACATATTTGAAATAAAATAATCACATTCTACTATATATTAAGTTATATGTTTTATTTTTAAGTGTTGTTATAGATTTGGGGTTTTACATTGTAAGAAAAGAAATGATAAAAATATTGTAGAAATAAAATAACAATGTATAATAATTTTCTAATGATAAATTCAATATTAAAGAAAAAATAACAAGGAAAAAGCATATGTTTGCAATCTAAAAGCACTTCTAAAGGGAAACCATTAGAAAATCACATTTGCAAACGAAATCGAGGAGAATTCAGCGAGGTATGAAGCATGGATAAACAAGTCCATATAGCGGAAGATGTTTACGCCCTATGAGATTTATACGTTTGAAGTAGAAACTACTCTCTCACTCTCACTCTCTCTCTCTCTCTCAATCGTAGAATAGGAAAGTTTGTCTTTCGTGTGAATTCTATGATAATTTATCGTACGACAAATTTCCCAGTGGCTTATAATAAACACACGAACTTATTTGCTTAATAAAATTTTATTATATTTTTTTTCGTGTTATTATTAAGAGAAAAAAAAAACAAAAAAAGCAAAGCATTCGCACAAGGTAAACCCGTGAGATAGATATAATTTCTAATTAAAATAAAGTAAATTTTATCTACGTTGTTTCTCGTTGATGAAAAAAAAAAAGAAGCACAGGAACCCGGAAGGAAAGAAATAAAATCAGCAGGATGCAACAAACGTTTATCAAAGTTTTAATTCGTAGTCCGTAATTATGTGATCAAGTTATATACAAAACTTTGTTTTTATCTCGCTAAAAGTATCCAACGTAGAAAAAAAAAAAAAAGATTAGGTGTTCGATGAGAACAAAATTTGAGTTTTATCTTTTTTTTATTTTTATTATTTTTATTTTAAAGTTAAGTAGAGAAAGAACTAATATTGTGAATTCATTTTATATTCAAACGATCTCAAGCAAAGAATAAAATTATTGATCACTTTTATTCGATGTATCTTCTTCAAACAAATTTGATTTTAAAGCTAATAATAAATTGAATAATATTATTTTGTATTCGATAATAGGAAAAGAAAAGAAATTTTCATTTTGTTTGCTTAAAGATCGATCATTCGATATATATATAGTTATGAAATAAGGTATACATAAATTGTAGGTAAGTTTAATATTCTTTGCGCAACAGTTATACAATGCTCTAGCATTTTTCAATGTGGAATGTTCAACACATTATTTAAGTATAGTATACTTAAGATTATTGAATAATTTATTTCAAATGTAATAATATTACATTTGATATATTTTCTACAATAAATATTTCAATAATTTCTAGTACATTTTTTATTAAAGGTGACATTCATATTGAGAAGATTAGAAATTCATTTAAAATAAAAAAATATAAAAAATTAACCCCTAAATCGTTACTTTTGAATTAATGATATTTGTAAATTAAAAATATTTAAAATTAAGTAATTTTAAATAAAAATATTTAATATAAAATTAAATTTAATACTTAATATTAAAATTAATATTCAATATTTATTATTAAAATATAAATTTTATATTAAATTTAATTTTAATTATAATATTAAATTATAATAAAAAATATAATAATATAATACAATAAAATTATAATAATATAATAAATATATAATAATAATTGTAATATTAAATGAAATTTAGTATTTTAAATTTATATTTTAATATTAAAATTATTAATTTCTGATTAAATTATATTAAACTTTATTAAACAAATGAAAACAAACGTATAATTTCTATTTAAAATATCAAAACTAAAATTTGACTGTAAACTAAAAAAAAGTAATTGTATATGTCGATGAAAAATACAAAAAACAAAAAATATTCGTCTTCATTATTCACAAAAGAATCTTTTTTTTTTTTCGTTATTTTTTTTTCATCCCCTTCTTAGTATCTCCTACATAAGGAAGAAATCTTCTCGTTCGGCAAGTTTAAGACGATGGAAGAAGCCTTGTTTCGTGAAACTTTAAATTGCTATTTGAAAAAAGAAAAAGAAACTAAAGAAAAAAAAAAGAAACCTTAAGAGGAGTCTCGATTTATGCTAAAACTGAGTGAAGTAAAAAAAAAGAGATGAAAAACAAGGTCTAACAAAAAAAACACCCTAAGGCTCATTTTTTTTTCTTTTTCTTATTTTTTTTCCTTTTTTTTTCCTGATATCATCGTAATTTTTATTTTAACGTGTTACTCTTAGTTAGTTATGAATATATACTATACTTATATGATAATTTATGATAAGCTATTTGTAATACTGTGCGGTATACGTTTTGTATCATCCCTCAGTGATATTCATCGTACAAAATTACACGTTCACCTGATCATATTTTTTGCATACTAGAGAATAAGAAAGAAAGAAAAAAATTGCGTTAACATTCAGAAGGGGATAGGAAGGTTTATTTTTAATAATACTTTTCTTAAATTATTAAAATAAAGTTTTCTTAAATTAGTTTTTTTCTTCTTTTTGTTCAATTTTTTCTTCTATTATAATATTTTCAGAATGAGTGATATATAATAAATAAATAAAATATAGAATATATTTTATTATTAATTAGAATATTAATAATAGATTAGTATTTAATTATATTTTTTTTTACATTAGAATATTTTAATAAAATATTTTATTGGAATATTCTGTTTATTATAAAAGTATTTATATATTTAATAAAATAAAATAAAATTTCTATTATTTATTATAATAGAAATATTCTGTTTTATTTATTATCTATATTTTATTAATTATCTATATTTATATAAATATAATTATATAATTAAAAAATAATTATAAATAAATATATAATAAATAATAAATACATATAATAATATATATAAGTTAATAATAATAAATTGTATATACTATATATAATATTTGTTGTAAGTAGTTTTATCTCGATACAGTTTTTTGAAAAAGTTATAGTAATAAAAGATGATCGATCTTTCAAGAAAGTGTCAAACAACAAAAAAAAAAGATAAAAAATTGTTCATAGCAAATTCTTTAACTTGGAAGAGTAATAAAAGAGTTTCGCACAAATTTTTAACATTTTTTTGAAAATCGATGATAAACGACACGTAAGAAAAACGAAACAAAAAGAAAAAGGAAAGTTCTTTGTTCTCATTGCAATAAGTGTTTTACTTCAAATTTCTTTTCTGATCTTTTCCTTTAGAATCAAAGTATACACACAAAAGCACGCACACACTTTCAAAATGTGATTGATTTCTTTCGTTATCTTTATTTTTCTTACATCGAACCTATTCAAAGGCTCTTTTTCCTTGAAAAAAAGAAAAAAAAATGAGAAGGAGGATTTTATTGATCGAAATCAATTTTGAAATAGTCATTTCTCGATAAAACAAAACAAAAAATTATCTATCAAGTATGCAACATGGCAACACTTCGATTCTTTGCTTATTTCTAACAATTCTTTTTAAAATATCATCCTGTAAAATAAACTATTGATGACCGATCGTAGCTCCCACCCCTTTTTAAAGTCTTTTACTATCTCTCTCTTTCTCTCTCTTTCTCTCTCTCTCTCCCTCTCGTTCTCTCGGTTCTACCCATGATTCGATTCTCTTAAATCCAACCTTAAATCAAGTTAGAACCACGTTCGGAAGAAATAAATTACGCTTGATTTCTCCTTCGAAATAAAACGACATTTTCACCCTAGCATAACCTACATCCCTTTTTTTTCCTTTTTTTTTTTCTTTAAAGTAAAAGCTCGATTCCAAAAGCGGAAACATTTTTCAAGTTCTCCATGATAATAAAAAGAAAGACAAAGAAAAACGAACAAAAACAATACGGAAAATATAAAAGAAAAAAGTAAAGAAAAGGGATGATCACAATCATCATCATCTTCATCATCACAAATCACATGTTTTCTCTTTTTTTTTTTTTTGAATAAATAACATTCCTATTTCTTTCTCCCACCCCTTTCCTCCCCCTAATAAATTTTATTCTCAATGTATATCTATATATTAAGTGTACAACTTTGCTTCCGTAATTTTTCTACAGAAAGTTTACAGAAAAAATTGCAGAAGCAAAATTGTACACCTAAAATTATATTTCTGTTAATTAATTACAATATTAATAAGTGTCATGTGTGTTTATATATATATATATATATATATATATGGGTAATTACAAAACAATATTTCATGGCAACGTTATCGATGGTTACAGAAAATCTCTTTATCAAGTTAAAACACACTTTCTCTCTTTAATCAAAATCGTTCTATGATCCTCCTGTTAAACCAAATCTAATGGAATATGGTTTCAGGTTTATATGAAGTTATACATTTCAGATCAACACATATATATAGGGATTAATCTTGTTTGGGTTTCAAAGATCGATAAATATGGCTAATCCAACGATGAGATGGATAAATACGTTCTTATAGGGATGAATCATGCTATTGCCATTCTCTGATTATTATTTCGATTTCAATACTTTTATACATCTTTTCTTATTCAATATTTCATTTATTATATAAATCATATATTTTTTTATTTTATTTACTATAATAAAATATTTAATACTATATATAAATATGTATATGGTTTGTTTTTTATATTATTTTTTTAATTTTATTTTATTTTATTGTATTAGTATATTATAGTATATTATAAAATATTATAATAATTTAAATATTATAAAATGAAATAATATAATAATTAAATATTAAACTAATTAAAATATTATAAAATAAAATATTATAATAATTAAGTATGTATATGTACTTATTTATTGTCATAATTCCATATTACCAGCATAGTTTATTTCAACGTCAATACACTTGTAACAACATTTTAAATAAAATTAAAGTAAAATACAAACTCATTCTGACCCATCCCCTTTCTTTCCCACCCCTTCCCTCACCCTATTGTTCAAATGGTTCCAAAAGAAAATTTAATTACTGTATATGTATAAAATTATCGAACGATCAAATGGACTTATTGAAACAAATTTCTAAAGATTCTTTTTACCAAATGTTTTAAAAGAAATTTACGATACATTTGCAATGTACACAATACACATAAATTGTATTAAATTTAAAAAGAAAATTTAAAAAAAAACAAGTTCTCTCGATTTTAAAAGTCAGCTGGTGACATACTTTTATAAAGTATTTTATAATCGAGTTCATTTATTCTATTTTTTTTTTTTTACTCCCACCTCTCACCCTTCTTTTTTTTCCTTTCATTCAGTGGATTCGTAATCTCATCGAGAACTAATTTTCTACTTTCCTCATCAAGTTTTCCTCGTTACAGTTGACTCACCAAACCGATTCATTACCATGTCAGGGTCCACATTGATTTCACCGAGCAAGAACATACAATTCTATCTCTATCTTCCTCTATTTCTCTTTCTCTTACTCTCTCTCTCTCTCTCTTTCTCTTTCTGTTTCTACCCTTCTCTTTTACTGACCATTTCACGATTTTATGTATGTATGTGGGACGATTCACCAACTGTTTAATCTTCTTCGTTTGCTCATCGACTGTAACAATATTTGACCTGGAGAAAAATTATTTTTTTTTTTTATTTCTCTCACTTTTTCTAAAAATCATTGAATATTTATAAAATCAAAATTATCTTTTTATCTTAAATATATATATATTTTTTTATTATTTGAATGATTATTCATTCATTTGTATTATCGAATTTTATTATCAATGTATGTAACAAATCATTTTTAAATACAATAATTATACAAATAATATAATTCATACATATACTTTTATATAAATTGAAATCTAATTAAATATACAAAAAAGAATTACGTTTCTAGAACTAATAAATCTTACAAATGTTTTGTATTTAATAACTGTACGATTAACACGTAACGTTGCTTTTGAAAATACGAAAAAAGATAAGAACGAATAACCCAAGCGAGTATCGTTGTAAAAATAAAATAAAAAAAGGCTTTAAAAGACAGAATTATTGATTTTTTAGTATACAATAAAATACTTTTTATATGTTTCCTTAAAAAACACCTAATAATTGTTTCAAATAAAAACTAGCAATAAGTTTAGTTTTTCATGATTTAACTGTACTATACAATTTACTATATGTATAAATATTTCTAATAAAACTCATCAATATACTACACACACATACACACACACACAATAATACGCATACCTATACGAGAAGATTTTTTGAAGGACGAGTATGAAAAAAAAACAGTACAGTACACTGTACGAACATCGTATTACCTTTTAAACGAATTAGAAAGTTAAAATGTGTATATAAATACGGATGACAACATTGATAATAAAATAAAAACGACGAACACATTCGAAAATAGACAACACTGACCGAGGAGTAGTATGCTATGTATAAATAAAACATTAAACGATCTTTCAATAACTTTAACCTCTTCCCATATCATTCGTCAACCTTCTAAGGAGCTGACAACACGTGTTCCTGTATTACGTGTTATACGAGTACATATTTTCACCTAATTTAGCTTCTAATTTATTTTAGATACAATTTTTTGGTATTCTCTTCTTTAACAACGTTCATACATACACATATATACATATATATTATAGAATGTTGAGATATGTAACAATGATATTGAAAAAAAACTATCAAATTTATTATTACCTATACACACGTATACGTATGTGCAAGTTTTGTTGTATACTACTCGATATATATATATATATATATATATATATATATATATATATTTATATGTATGTATATTACTCGCATCGGTACACACATTCACTCACATATGCATCATATTATTTGCATAATATCAAAACAATATCGCGCATATATACGAAATAAATTGGATACTTTTTGTTTATCATCGTTTTAACATTTCTCGGTGTTCGAAGTAAACTGACAATGAGTATGAAAATAACATAACAATCTTTTTTATTGGCAACAGTGATAATAGTAGCGATCGATAATCACTTTTATCGATTATACACGCTGCTTCGATTATTTCCGTTCGGTACTTTAAATCATTCTCTTTTATTCCGGTGTTCGAGTGAGAATTACATTGTGTAATTATAATTAACAATTTTAAATATTAATAAAATACATACAATTATATTTTGATTAAGATATTGTAAACTGATATCTAAACAAATTCTAACAAGTTTGGTATCTAATTTATCTCGGATACCATTCGAATGCAGAGTAATTAAATAATAATAAATTAAAATGTTTAAAGTGTTAGAAGAAAAGTGAAGTTAGTTTGTTTCACGTGTGTTAACCCTTAGGGTGCTATGAACGCATATACGCGTTTGGTAAAAATTACCAAAATGGTCTATCAACGCATATACTTGTTCGTTAATATTAATGTAAACTAATATAATATTTATATTAATTAATTAAATTATATTCACACAAAAAGATAAACTTTAATTATTAAATATAATTTATTATTACAATCTAGTTAATAATAAATTTTATTATTAAATTAAATTTATTTTTATTAACATTTTAGTTAAAAGTATTCAGCACTCAAAGGGTTAAATTAAAGTAATTAAAAATATTTGTGTGCCGTGTGTACATGAAAAATAGTAGATAACGAATCCTGAAAATATTTTCATCATATGAAGGAAAAATTGGATTACACGAATTACGAATTCTGGAAAATGTAAGTATTATTAAAAT
Source organism: Polistes dominula (assembly GCF_001465965.1). Next base: position 192,728 of record NW_015149054.1, on the reverse strand, counting down.
TTGTTTTCCATTGGATAGATGAAGCTTTTGAAATGATTACGTCCGAGGGGAATGGAATTTTCATATATCATGTATAAATGTAGGTATATATGGCTTTGCATGTTAAATATCAAATTTTATCAATTAAATTCATATCATTAAAATTTTTATATAAAATATAGAAAATCAAATATTAATATGTCACCAATATATACATATATATAATTTATAATACAAGATATCATATTTTTAAAAATATTTAAAAAATGTTATAAAATGTGAACGCAAAATTATAATAAACTTCATATTTTCCATATTCTTAAAATATAATACTATTTTAAATAATAGCATGATTATCTGGTGCCAAGGGAGTACAAATATTTTTTACCTGTTACAGTGAGAGATATTACAGTTTTTGCTTATTATCTCTCTCTCACTCTCTCTCTCTCTCTCTCTCTCTCTCTCTCTCTTTCTATATGTTTCTTCTACCTCTCCCCCACCCCATATTTGGTAGTATATATGTTCATGAAAATTAATGATAAAACGGTATGGTCGTTTAAAAGGGAACTCTATTCAAAGAGAAAAACATTGAGAGAAAGAGAGAGATAGTATATTTTTATGGAGGTTATTTACCTTATCTTGTCTGCAAAATCTAACAGTAAAAATGGATTCTGAAATTGGAAATTTTTGATTACTCTAAAACTAAAGCTTTCTCTCTCTCTCTCTCTCTCTCTCTCTCTTTCAATCATACGGTATTTATCTATATCTATCAGTATCTTTTTACCACCTCATTTAAATCAGTGTTTTATTTATCTCCATTGGCAAAACTAGCACAAAAATTTTTAGTTTCTTAATAAATAGTTGATGTGTCGTCTGGGATAAAATTTTGGAACGGGTCAGCAACTTTAGGTATTTAAGATCGATTATAAACCAGACGAACAAAATAAAACGAAGAACTTAAGAAAAGAATCAATTTAGGCGATGTCAATAAATTACTCAGCTCATGGTTGCTGTCTAGGTGCTTAAAAATCAGGATTTACAGGGCAATCATCCTACCGGTAGTTCTTTATGATACCGAAACGTGATCACTTACAAAGAAATTGAGGGTTTTCGAAAATAAAGTTGTTCGTAAAATGTTCGGTGCAAAACGCGATGAGGAAACGGGCGAATGGAGAAAACCCCGATAACGTAGAAGTACACCGACTGTACAACAAACCGGACATCATTAACATCGTAAAATCACGCCGATTAAGATGGGCAGGTGACGTGGCGTACATGGGGGTGAATCGAATGGCACATAAAATACTGATCGGTATACCAACGGGAAAAGACCATTGGGTAGACCAAGACGTTAATGGGAGGACAATATTATTTCGGGATCTTAAAGAAATAGGCTACGAAAACCGCGAATGGAGGGGTCAAACTCAGGTACGAGAACACTGTCCGGAATTTGGTATTTGTGCCAATGAACTTTTGAGTTTTCAATGCCAATTAATAATACGTTTTATTTTTATTTATAAATTTTTAAAAGTAGAATATTGAGTATATTTATCGATATATTTTCAGAGTAATAAAATAATAAGATAAGATAATAAAATTGAAGAAGTACGAAGTTAGGTGTATTACGATATTAATTAAAAGTTAAAAGTTTCAAATAATTAAACACTCGAATTCATATAAATTATATTTTAAATAATAAATGGACGTGTACCATTTTTAAATTGTTTATTTTTTTCTAAATTTAAACCGAAAATTTGTGGTAGTAATATTTCAGAGTTTAGTCAGTGATAGTACTTAACGGGTATCAAGTAGATCATTTTGCCAATGGTCATTTTGTGCCAAAGTTGGAATTTGTAAATTACACCAACTAATCCAAACTAGAGTGGTTTCAAAAACATGGTAGAAATACGGTGTTCTGCAAACTATATAATTTTCTCACTTAACATAAACACGTTTTAACGTTGTAATATGCGTAAACCGAAACATGTTAGAGAGAGTGAGAGAGAGAGAGAGTTCCAGCCGCTGATGATGACCTAATTCAATATCTATAATCAATATATGATATTACGTGATTAATTTGGTAACATCGATCAAAGTTGACCTATAATTTTTGTTTCTTTTTTTTTTGTTTTTTATTTTCGCAAGGATAGTCCATTGACTTTGATTTAATTTGAAAACCTCGACGAGACCAAGAGAAATTTTCTCTCTTCTAAATATGTTAAACCTGTTGCTAGTACGTGTTATCGCGAACAAAGTATAATAGAATATAATAATAATATTTATTATAATCTTAAAACATTTATAAATATTATAGTTGATGAATGAAATGTTATCTTTGATAATTTGTTTTTTAAATTTCTGATAAAAAACTATTTTTAAAATTTTTATTTATTTTTAAACAATTTTATTTTAGATGCAATGTATACATTGTTAATTGTGAAGTACGTTTGAAATATTATTATTACTTATAATTGATATTATTTAATTTGTTTATTATATAATTTATTTTTATTTTAGATATGTGCTATGTATATACTTTGTTAAATGTGAGATATGTTTGAAATATTATTATTACTTATTATTGATATTATTATTGATAATAATAATATCAAAAGAAATCGTGTACGATTTAATTATATAGAAATTATTATATGCATGTAGATATATATATATATAAGTAAATAAAAGTAGTATATACGTATGAATCATAAATACACGTCAGTCTAGCTCGATAACACACGTTCTACCTTCAAACTATAGAGGAACGATCGATTTTACTTCTGCCAAACGTATTAATCTGTGAATTTCAAGTTGCATGGCAGGTAGGTAAAGTGTGTTATACACCTATATATACCTATGTATATACAATACCATTTGCAAGAATTATTGAGATGTTTATGTATGTGTTATCATCTGTCGGATATTAATTATTAAATTATGATATAAATCTTTTCCTTTATATTTATATTTATTTCCGTTTATTTTATTTATGCATAAAATTAATTTTTATCGTGGAAAATATTCAATGTTTATTTGGTGATTTGTTAATCCATATTTTTTTTTCTATATTTGCCAGTAATAAATAATAATAATTACGCATGAGTTCGAATTGGAAACATTTTACATTTAATAAAAAAATCAGATCGAAATTATTTATTCAAAGTATATGTAATAAATATGTACTTTGTATTTTATGTAGACGATTTTAAGGTACAGTTATTTAGGTTTGTATTCATTTAATTCATTTATTATGAATAATGTGCTTTCAAGAGTTGAACTGATTACAATATGTAACGTAGGTATATTAATGTATTTATTTCTAAATTATCTTCATCCTAAATACACTCAGTTAATAATTATTGAATGAAAAATCTAATAAGCGTAACTATGTACAATTTTAAAGAGACACTAACGATATATATATTAAGTATGTCGTATAATATTATTTGAAATTTATATAATTTATCTCTCGTAAACTAACTGCGCGTTTGCCATTATACCGGAGAGATTATAAACGAATTTTGATCGATAAGTCAACGCGTAATAACAATTTGAACAACATTCAAACAAATTTTCAGATATTGGCTCTCAGCGTAATTTGACAAACTTCGAAATTGTTTCCCTCCCCACCCCCTCTCCACTTAGTTAGATGACGAGTATCGGCGTGAGTAAACGCAATCCCTGACGTTACCGCGAATTAATTTGCACAGACGTTTTAATCGAATTTCCAGAATACTGACCACACGTATGTATACATACTCAATGTTTACATATATATACACATAATTAAAAATATTTAGAGTGCGCAGTATTAAACCATATTTCCGTGATCAACATTCGTACATTGATTTAATTAACTTATCAATTATTCATTTCTAACAATATTTTTATTGTTATTATTATTCAGATAATATTTAGTAATAAAAATAATTGTTTGACGTGTCTAATATGATAAATAATAATTTATATTTATTTTAATTCATTTTTTTTTTTTTTAGAATTTATATTATAAACACCATAAACACAATGGCTAAAAATTAATAGGTATTTTAATAATATTTTATAATTAGTTAATTGTGAAACCTTTAATAATATTTACTAACTAAAATAGTTATTTAAGGTGTCTAATAAGACAAGTAATTTAATAATAATTTATATTTATTTTAATTTATTTTTTTTGTGTGTGGAATTTATATTATAAACACCGTAAACACAATGGTCCAAAAATTTATTTTTATTAAAAAAAATGTAATAAATTAAAATAAAATAAATAAAATAAAATAAATAAAATAAAATAAATATTTGAATAATAAAATTAATAATCAATTTATGTTTTGTACCTTTACTTATTGGTCGCATAACTATTATTAAATTAAACAAATGAATTATCGTATTTTACTTATCCTTTAAAAATTTATTTTTTTATTGCATCATTATTGATAGTACACAAATACAAACATTTTTCAGCATACTAGTTTTAAAAGTTTCTTTCAATAAAAGTATTATATTTTTGAAAGTAAAAAGATTAGAAAAAGAAATTACTTTTCTTTGCTACTACCTTACCTTCTAACACACATACACATACAGGATGCTTATAAAATTCTTTCCGTTAAACTTTCCTTTTGTCATACTCGTTTTCCATCTTCTTCTTCTTCTTCCGTCATCTTTTCCAACGACGCAATTACTAGTGCATACGTGATGACGTGAACCCAAAACCCTCTCTTTAAGTTGTAGGGTTGGCCCATATTTCTTTTCCTTTTTCGTTTTCGCGCCACTATGTACATGTACGTATGGACTTACCATTGACCTAAGAGTACAAGATTGAAAAAAAAAAAACAAAAAGAAAAATATACGTTACAAAAGTTGACCTCGTTCAATATTTAATGTTAACAAAAAAAAAAGTACTTTGAAAAAAAAGATATTATTGTTTCTAAGAAAATTATTACCATAACTATAAAAGTATAAATTTAAATCTTATCGAATAATTCAATATTGCAATCAATCATTTTTAATAATAAATAACTTTAGAAAATTATTCATTGTTTATAAAGAATTAAATGAATCAAAGTATTATTAGGATAATGTAATAATTAATCGTAATTTAAAATTTATGTTTAATATTTATATCAAATTTTTAATAATTAAATTGTCGGTTTTTAAAAAAGATAATTTATATATTTATTGCATTTTTGTATATACAATATTATTTCTATTTATTTTTTTGTATATTATAAATTATATACAAATAATATATTATTATATTATTATTTGTATTACAAAATAATTATATATTATATTATATTATATAATTATAATAATATTAGTAATAATATAATATTATAAAGAATATAATTTATTATTTATATTTTTATTTATTATATAATATTAATACATATTAAATTATATAATTATAATAATATTAATAATAATATAATATTATAAAGAATATAATTTATTATTTATATTTTTATTTATTATATAATATTAATACATATTAAATTATATAATTAATATTATAATAATAATTTAATATTATATACAATATAATTTATATTTATATTTATATTTAAACTAGGCTATATATTATTATAATAATATTATATTGCAAATATCTACAATATTGCAAAATGTAAGATCTCTTAAAACTTGATTATCAATTTAAAAAAAAAAAAAAAAAAAATATGAAATGTTAGTTGATGTTACGATACACTATTTAAAATTTTACTTTTATGGTAATACAAGTGTTAAGGGAAAGTCAGTAGGAATCAGTAAGAGGGTAGTAGGCATGTATAGTAAGTACGTGATTTTATTTATGCATAAACCCACTCGGTTGGATAGGCATCCATAAACTACCGTTTCAGGGGTTCATTCGAAACTCTTCCGCTCCAGAAACGCTCTTGCTTGCTTCCTACTTTTCTCTGAGCATATATTTATGTATGTTTTGTTGTTTCTACTCGAGTATAAGGTTCTCATAGTCATTGTTAGAATTCAAGAGAAAAAGATACTCTTCTTGAGTTCAACTTTGATACTAAATCACAAATATAAACGATTATTCATACCAATATAATATGGTATATACATATATATAGTAAATAATAATACTTACCTTATTTTTGAAATAATTTATTAATTATATTCATTTTAATTTTTTATTGATTATCTTTTGTGCGAATTAATAAAAATAAAATATATTTATTCAGGGTGACTCACCAGTTCATCCTGTGTAGTAGTAATACACATATATTATTTTATATTTTATATATATTATATTTTATTTTTATTTTTATATTTTATATATATTTTATTATATTATTATTATTATTATTATTA
>NW_015149054.1:132201-176279 GCF_001465965.1 Polistes dominula | reverse complement strand
ACATGTTTTTTTATTTAGAAAGAGAAAGAGGGGTTGGGGGGAAGAGAAGAGATGAATACAAAAAATTAACATGGTTTTTTCTATAATAAAATGTAGTTATAAAATTAGTTATAGTTATTAAATATAAATAAAAAAATGTTTCATCGTATTCTTTACCTTAAAAATAAAACAAATGTTCTTATCTACTATTATTTATTATTTATTAAATATTATATATTATATTATATTTGAAATATTTCACTTTGAGAATGAAACGTATATATATATGAAAAGATTATAGTTGAAAATATGCAACGTTTGAATGAATGAATATAAGATAAAAACAAGTTTCTTTATATGTATTAAACTATTATGAATAACCAGATTTATTCTGTTTAATAATTAATGTGAACGTTAACAAGGGCCAAAACGGATTTAGTTTAATTCGAAGTAAGCCGAGCATCTATTTCAAGCGTATGCAAGTTAGAGAGTTTTATTAATCTGGTGATAGTTCTGCTGACCTAATAGGATATATATATATAGTATATGTGTGTGTGTGTCTACCTCGCATTCTCGAAATTCGATTAAGTACGTATAATCCAGCTTCATGAAGATTATCGAATTAATTGGGCACCTCCAGTGACATTGTCATCTCGTTGTATGATTAAATCCTCCCTGTGTAAAGTAACTTTGTGTCTTTCTATTTTATTTTTTTTAATTTTTATATATAATACTTTTTTATATCATATTTCATCATTATCATTATATTTCAAATTATAATATTTTTCATTAATAATTAAATAATTAATTAATATATATATATACTTTTTAATACCTTGAAAAGGCATTCGGAGACAAAAATCAGTTTGATGATGAATATCTTTTGAACGCTTAATTTAATCGCCAAAACAGAAGACACCATTTTTATAGAGCAGTTAATTTCTTACAAAAATTTGTATTGTGCACTTTTTAATAGTCATTTATTGTCAAGTTATAAAATTCATAAACAAAAATAAAATTTGTCTAAAAATCATCAAATTTAACCTCAATATCATTCAAATGGTTAGGTTTACGGAAAAATATAAGATATCTTTTTTGTAGAGCATTAAATTTCTTACAAAATTCGTCTAGAACATTTTTCTGTACAATCAATAAATAATGAGGTATGAATTTTAATCTATTAGACTGAAAAAAAAATAAAAAACTGGGATGTGAAAGATCTTCCTATTAAAATTAAGAGCTCATATTTGGTGAGAATTTTTTAAAGGTGTCTAGTAACCCATTTTTCCGTGGCACTTGAAAAAAAAAAAAAGTCATTTTTTTGACCCACCCTAATATTTATGTATATTTGTATTTTAAAATTAATATATATTTTAATATTATTTTTATAAAGATTATTTTTACATAAATAAAAATATATATTATTTATACATATAAATATACATATATATAGTTTAAAATATTATAAAATATATTTATTTTCTATATGTTTTTTTATATAATTTTTTTTTTTTTAGATGAGAAACTTCGTGAGAATTGATACCAAACCATAAAACCAGGTGATAAATTGGTAAGTGTTGATGGTAGTGGTTATAATGATATGATGGTGGTTGCCATATAAAAAAAAAACTTTATAAATCACTTTTTAACTGTTCTAACAAGCGTAAGGAAGTTTCTTTTAAAAAGAAACGTTTTTATTAAATGACATTTTTTTATTTCTCTTTTTTTTTTCGTTCCTCATTCTTTTCTTACACGCGAGAAAGAAAATTGGAATATTACTTCAGAGAATAATTGTAATATTATTTATAATATATTGATCAAGGAAAAAGTTTTATGTTCCATTTAATTTTTTTTACATTACAAACTTTTTCATTTACATACTTGTATTTTTATTTTTTTTTTTAACATTACCTTTCATACTTTCATGCTTTCGTGATACTACCTTTGATAACTTTCTCTTTCTCTCTCTCTCTCTGTCTCTCTCTCTGTCTCTCTCTCTGTCTCTCTCTCTGTCTCTCTCTTTTACTCTTTTCTTATTTTTGTTCTTTTACTTTTTTTCTTTTTCTTTTCTTTAGCGTCTTGATACAAAATATTTTTATCTTGCAAGAAGTAAGATTACATACAATTCACACACAGTTTATATATACATATATACGTATATTACATATGTGTATACTCTAGTATATTCATATATTTTCTACGCGTACATATGTGTAACATATACATGTATATATACAGACTCTATTTTCTTTATTCTTTCCGACATGGATAGTATACCTCGTTCGTGAAAAACACCGGTGGATATTCTACTTTAACCAAAAGATAAAAAAAAAGAGAAAAATCTCGAAGGGTAAGTTGGGTTTTTTTAGCTTCTTGTCGTATCAGCAAATGTTTTGGAAGTTTGGATTACTCTATTATATCTTTTACCTTGTTTTCAGTATTTGTGTGTGTGTGTGATTTTTCGTTTTATCGAGAGAAAACATTTTGATAACGAAGTTTAAACTTCTGTACAATATTCATATTAAAATAAGAACAATGATAAAAGTTTATTTTTGCTGGTTACTGAATGGTCCATAATTGTTTTTAATTTTACAAATTATTATTTACTTTTATAAAAAAAAAATATTTAAAAAAGAAAAATAATTGGTGATTATTTAACATGCAATTTTTCTGGTTTAACTCTTTGATATTTTTCATTAAAAAATAACGATGATAAGTTTTTATTTTAGTATTATAGAATGTGATTTAATTTTTTAACTAATTAATATTAATCTTTATCGATAAATATTTTTAAAAAATAATCGTGATTATTTAACTTGTAATTATTCTGGTTTAACTCTTTGATATTTTTCCATTAAATAAAAACGATGATAAATTTTATTTCGTTATTACAGAATAATCCAATTTTTTTTAACTAATCATTATTAATCTTTATAACAAAATTATTTTTTAAAAATTATCATGAATATTTAACTTTTAACTTTTAATTTTTCCTTGGATAAACTTTGATATTTTTCATTATAAGCTCGTTTATAATTTTGTTAATGATATTCACGTTTGCTTACGATCTATTTAAAAATAAAGTGAAGTAACAAAAAAAGTAAAAGATAAAAAAGGCATCAAACTTTTGAATTTATTATCCATCGTTTTCATTCACGGTTTTAACGAAAACTCTCATGAACGAGCACCTACCAAGACCAAATACTTTTTTTATTATTTGCTTGAGATAAATTTGCGGTTAACGTTGGGATGGCATATTTAAAGCTAAACTACGGTGATAGATAGATCATAATGAATAAAATTGATAAAACTTCTTTTTATCTTTTTTCATTACTTAACAAGTAGATGATAAAAGTAAATTGGTTGGATATTAGAGAATTAATATATTTATAATATTTTAATTTTTTTGTTTAAACATTTGTCATATATTTTAGTTTCTTTTTGTAATGTTCAAAAACCAAACAAGAAAAAAAAACACGATTATCATTACTGTAATGTAATATTAAAAATAATATTAAAATATAATAATAAAATATGTAAGTTTAAAATATATAAAAAAAAAAATAATTTGAACATTAAATAGTATTAAATAGTATTTAACTATTAATAGTATTATAATTTCCTACAATATATATATATATTATTTAATAAATAAAAAAAAGTATAATTTAATTATACTAAATTTAATATTTGATTAATCATTTTACAATTATTTTATTTTTAACAATTATTTATAATATATTGTAATTATATATTACAAATATATTTATATTTTTAATGCTAAAACAGGACGGATAGAGGGAGTTCGGTCAAGGTGGACGCGTGTTTAGTGTGGTCGTGGCTTTTTTTTGGGTTTTTGGTAAAAATATCAGGTGGAAGGGAAAACAATCTATCAAGGAAGGAAAAGGAGGTGCAGTGACATTGGGGAAATAAGAGATTGCAAGGATAGTGGGTAGGAAGAGCCATAAAGGGCACGCGAAAGTGAGTGAATTGAAAAGGGAGGTTAAGGAAAGCTGCAATATGAGCGAGATAGAAGATGTGGAGAGGGGAGACACGAGCGCCAGCAGAGAGTTGCGGCGGGAGAAGGAAGATGGATCGGAACTGGAGGCATTTACCGGCAGGAGGAAGAGGGGACGACCGCCAGGCGCTCCCAACAAGAAAAGAAAAGGGAAGTCACCAATCAGCAGCCTGGAAAAGTTCCTAGCAGCGAGCGGGACGGAAAGGAAGGATGAGGGACTAGGAGAGGATGATCCTGATGGTGAGCTGGAGGAAATAAATGAAAACGATGTGTTCCTCTCAAGAAGCAAAGTAATGAGATCACCAGAGAACAAAATGAGAGAGGAAAGGGGAGAAGGTGAACGGCAAGGAATTAGAGGGGACGGGAAAGCAGCAGGGGAAACGCTGATGGGCTGGGAAGGGATTGTGGGAGAAGTGGTAGGGGTTGGGACGGCGTGCGATGGAGTGAGGGAAATAGCGGTGGGGAATGGGTTTACGGGAGCCGAGGGGGGGACGGCAAACGAGGAAGGGGAGTTGGGACGGCCAGAGACGCAAACACAAAGGGGGGAGCGTCGAGGCACGGAAAAGGGAGTAGAGATGGCGATACAGAGATGGAAGGAAGAGTTGGAGGTGTCGTGGAGAGAGATGATACAAAAGGAACTAAGAACTATGGTAAAAGAGGTGAAAGAAGTGATAGAAAAAAACGAGAAAAGGAAAGAAAAGATGGAGGAAGAACTGGAAACAATGCAGGCTAGGTGGTGGGAAGAGCAAGCTAAGTGGGAAGAGCAGTGCAGAATTAGAGATNNTTAATACTAATAGCTAATATTATATTAGGGCATAATTAGAATTAAGTACATTGTAAAGGGGAACGAACATGTAGGGGGGGCCTTCCGGGTAAACACCCTAAAAGGGTATACCTGAAATAAACTATCTTATCTTATCTTATTTATATTTTTAATATAATATAATATTATATTATACATTATTAATGAAAAGAATTTTATTTTAATGATATTGGTTAAATTTGAAAAATATATAATTTGTAATTAACATTTTCTGTTTCTCAATTTCCTTTTTTTATTTTTTAATAAACGAAAATTCTATAAAAGGTTTGTGTTCAATTTTAAAGACCACGCAAATAATCTTTTTTATACTCTCTCTAATACTAGAAGAAGTACTCTATATTAAAGAAAAAAGAAAAAAAAAGAAAAAAAAGAATAGAAAAAATCTAAATCGACAATCATTTGGTTTTGTCGTAATACGTGAGCTCTTTCGAACGATAAAATGAAAGAATATAGTAATAGGTATATAAACGTGAAAATGCGTCGTGATAAATAATGAAAAAGATAGGATAGAAGAATGAAAATGGGCAAAAGAAAAAAGAAAAGAAAAGAAAGGAAAAGAAAATAGAACTCGTTTTATGCAAAGAAATTCAAAGGATTTACGATGTTTTTATGTATGTATTTGTCAGGAAATTATTGAGAATATTTTCTTTTTTTTTTCTTTGATAAAAAAAAAAATAAACGAGTAATAATATCGCTTAATTTTAATTCTGAAATAGATCAAAAAATGATAATGCGATTAAAACAATAAATAAATAAATATAATTATTCTATATAATTAATTAAATACATTTACTTATTTATATTAATATAATATAAATAAAAATATTATATTATATTTTTATTTAATTATAATAATAATTTAATATTATATTTTATATTTTTTTTTATTTATATTATATTATATTAATAATTATTTATATAATATAATTAAAATTTTTTTTTTAATTTAAATTATATTAAATTATTTAAATATATAAAATTATATAGATTATATAAATTATATAAAATTACTTTAAATTTAAATTATTAATATAATATAAATAAAAATAATATTAATAATTACTTATAAATCAAGTATTACAATATTTTAGGAAATAACCTAATATATATATATATTATAGTATATTATTATAAACATATAATACGATTAGTTCAATCCTATATCCAGAAAAATATTACAATTCTAATTTTAATGTACATTTAATTTACATTTGATTGCATAATGAACAATTGTTTTTGTCTTTTTGCTAGTAATACATAAAAACATAATTTTGCAAAAATGAAACAATTTATGCGAGAAAGAAAGTGAGAGAGTATAAATTGTATATCTTTTAAATTTACGATCCTAAAACCTTTTGATTACAGAAAACAGGATGATGATAATAATCAATAAGACGTTGAGTAATCTTTGTTACTTAAGAGTCGTCTATTGATAGGAATCACAGTGTTATCGTGTTTATCAAAGTTACGGTACATCACTCGACAAAGTTTCATGCAAAGAGAACGGAAAAGATAATAAACCGAATTTTCTACGACGTTTTTGCTACTTTCAAAAATTACTAAAGTATGAGAAGACTAACTTAGCTTAGCTAACTTACATTAGCCTAAACTCATTCCCATCTAACTTTTTTTTACGTTGCTTTTTAAAAAAATCGTGAGAAACAGATAACTCGATGTAATTTTTTTTTCTTTTTGTATCATCGTTTTTTAGATCTTCTACGTTTTCATATTTCTAAGTTTAGATTTTTTTATATTTTTTTTTTCACGAACTATGAAATTATCATTCCTGTAATCTAATGCGAGTTATGGTTCAAACATTTGGTATTCAACCTTCTTTCCCCATGAGAATCGTTCGAAACCATATCGTCGTTTAAATTCTTTGTCAAGATGCCAAATTCATCGTCGTATCATCTTACTACACACACACAAACACAAATATACACACATATACATCTACATAACATTAGGTAAGAATTTTATTGCCGAATGAAAATGTTATTACGGAAGTTGGCACAGTTTGTGACGATCCCGAATAGTGAACTTTTCTGCATATGTGTACGTATGTATGTGCGTGCGTGTTTCTCATCCTAAAATATGGGAACATTCGATGAGAATATATTGAACGTTTTCTCGAAACTTGTAACTAATCGATATGTCTTTAGAAAATTAATTTTTAGGAAGGGTTTTTTTATTTCTACATTTTAAAATAATATTTTAAAAAAATCGAATAAAACAAAATATTTTTTATATTATTATTATAAGACGATTATTAAAAGAAATGAAAAAAAAAAAAAGATAATTAATTCCCTTGGCCAAGTTTACTTTTTGTGTTTTATAATTTCACGAAATATTTCACATAAAAAAAAGAAAAAAATATAAATTTCTTCACTTTGTATTATATTATATTAATTAAAACGTCAAGATAAATTCTTTTTTATATTTATTATAATTATATTATAATTATATTATTATGTATAATATATAATTTATAGATATTTATTTTATAAATATTTAAATATATAATATATAATTTAATAATATAATTTTTATTAATTATAATTATTATAAATAATAATATAATTATAATATAATTATTAATTTTTTTATCCCTCATTATACGTAGATCGGTTAACGAAACATATTTAATTTAAATATCAAATTCTTATTGCATCCAATTAATTAAAACAAATTTCATATTTTACCAATCTCTCGAATATATGGCAAATTATTTATCACTTTTTATTTTTTTATTAAATTTGATTAAGAGAAACGAACACCCATCTTTCACGAATCGAAATTAAATGATAGTACGATCTGAAATTAATAATAATAATAATAATTTGAAGACGAGTACGTGAATTTGAGCAAATATAAATCATGCTTTACTATGACAACGTAAAATAGTCCCACCCTACATATATATATATATATATATATATATATATTTTATTCTCTTTTTTTTTTGACTTTTATAAATAGACCACTATATTGAAATTGGTCTCCGTAGGGAAGCAGAAATAACCAAAAGATGGGGGAAAATTGCACAGCGTGTTATCTATTTATTTCAATCATCACGCAGCACGACTCACTCTCTTTTTCTACTACGTTAACTTTTCGAGAAAAGATCAAAACGAGATATAAGGGAGAAGATAGGAGAAGAGGGAAGAGGGGAGATATGGGGGGAGAAAGAAGGATAGGAGGATAGACTTTTCTGACTCTTAGCATCGACAAAATCGTTAAACCTTTCAACGGAAGTTGTTCATCTTGACTGAAATTACTCTATCAAACAAAATCAAAAGTAATTCTAAATCATTTTCTTTTTTTTTCTTTTTTATAAGTTCCTGTTTATATATAGTATGAATCAATCGTGTGAGTCATATATATTTTAGTTATATATATATTTTTTAAGGAGTTTTTCAAACTTTTACAGATGCAATTAAATTATTTTTAAAAGAAAATATTAAGTTGTTTAAAGTTAATTTTTTTTGTATTTTATTACATTTAATTTTATATTTTATTATATCTTATTACATTAAAATTAATAATTATATTTTATTAATTTAATTTATTTTATACTTATTTATATTTAATTGTTTATATTTTATTATATTTATATTTCATTATATTAGACCAATAATTGGATTTTTTATAGTTTTAGAATTTGTTTTATATGTTAATCGTTATTTAATTAATTTATTAATATATATATATTAAACTACCTTAAAACCCTTGAAACCCCTAAAAAATATTTATATATAATAATAATACTATACCATATATATTTTTTTTTTTCTACAAAGAGTAAATAAATCACATGTCACGTGTGTTGTTTTAATGTGCATTTCTTAACGCATAACGATGAATAATATATCTATCATTGTTTAAAAAAATCACCATGACCTTTAATGAAGTTATTCATTCCCTTTTTTTCTTTCTATTCTGTTTTTATTTTTTTTATTTTTCTCTTATTTGCATACTTAGAAAGTATTCTTCATTAGAGCAATTCTTCTTTTTTTTTTTGCTGGTCTTCTTCTTATTCAGAAAACTTATCCTTAGAGGCCCTTATTCACGAGAGAATCAGAAGTAGAGGCTTGTCAGAGATCACCGGATTCCTCGTTGTCCTCTTTCTTATGCCCTCTTTTTTTTATGCGCATCTTAACTCTCTTGTCATTGGAATTCTTGTTTCTCTCTCTAACAAACCACCTACCCTCACATATCTACCCCACCACCTCTTTTTAACCCTTCTCTGTCTCTTTCACTTCCCTTTTCTTGTTATTTGTCACTTTAATCGCAGTACGATACTCATGTCTACTTATCCAAGTATAATCTTCTCATTTGAAAGTCCCTTCAACGTGTCTTATTTCATGTTCAATGATAAATCTTACTACCACAACCATCAAAATCCCTACCACTTGCCCTTTGCGTCCTACCTAACCTAGTTTTTGAAAGATAAGTCAAAATCGTGTCTAAAGTTTACGACTATGACATCCAATCCTTCCCTTTCCCTCTTTTTTTATCTGTGTAATAAGGTAAGATACTGGTTGTGAAAAAAAAATATTGAAAAAATATATCAGATCTTAAAAGTAATAGGTAACCATGAGTTGGTATGTAATCGTAATGTTTAAAAAAAAAAGTTAACTTGGGGTGAATATGTTAAAATTTGTTAAGGCCATAATATCACTTAAAACAATTAAAATTTAATCATTATAAATTTAATTATATTATATAGTTTATATATGGAATAGAATTTTAAATCAAATTTAAATTATATTTAATATTAATTCAAATAAAATAAAATAAAATTACATTGTGTGTGTGTGTTGCTTTTTACAAAAATAATTAAATATAAAAAAAATTAAATTAAAATTAAATTTCATATTAATTTAAATTACTAATAAATTATTATAAATAAGTTATTACAATAAATTATTATATTTAAATTACTTAATATAAATCAAATTAAAATTAAATTTAATATTAGTTTAAATTTAATATAAATTTAAATTAAATAAATTTAAATTAATCAAAATAAAATTAAATTGTCGCTTTATAGATAAAAATAATTTACTTTGATTTAACATTTTTGCATAAATTTGGGTATGAAAGAAAATATAAATTGTAATGCATGATTAAAAAACAAAAAAGAATATAAGAATCATAAATTCTGTAATATTGGTTTTTCTTTTTTTTTTTCTTCTTTTTTTATCTCTACAAATAAACGTATGATATCAAAATGATCGAATCATAAGAAAATATGTTTATACGTAGATAGATAATACACGTTAACGAATTCAATCATAATAAAATGAACAAAAATCTAGAAAATGATGATACTACTGGGTATTATTATGATCATAGAAAGATATAGGAAGATATGTTTTTCATCATGGTATGTGAATAAAAATGATAACTATATTTCAAAAGAAATACTACACGAAACATTTCATCTACTTGTTATGTGTAAATGGTTATCGTTTAATGTGTGACCTATTACGTAAAAATATGATTAATGGTGAGAATATTTTTACTATTACTCGTTTTTAATCAAACAACTTTCAAGATACGATTTTTTATAAAAAAAAAAAATATCCTTAGAAATGAACTTTATCGATTGTTTCGAATTAGAAATTAAATGATTAGAACAACAACAACAAAACATATTAACATTCTTATCTTAACTTGTCATGAAATACAAATTTAAAGTTTTATTTTATTTTAATTATTTATTTTATTATTATTAATTTTATTTATCTTTATTTTAATTTATTAAATACTTCTTTCTTTTTTTCTTTTTTCTTTTTAATTGTTCTTTTTATAATATATAAATATAATTGTAATTTTTTAAAGATTCGAATCGATGTCACCAAGGTATCAGGTACAAATTAGTAGAATAATAATTCCTATATAATCCAATTGTTTTCACTATTCCATTGTATTACGTGATACACGATAATGTTACACGTAAGCCAATACGTTTTCCACGTTTCTCTACGTTATCTGGTTACAAATTGAGTCTTCTTTTTGATTACAATGAAAAGAGAAAATTTCCTATGCAATAAATAATCTCTCAAAACATTCACAGATAAAAATTACACGTAACTTTCTTAATTAACAATATAATAATAATAATAATTATTATTATTATTGAAAATTTCGTTCGTTTTTGTGTAATTTTACATTCATTCGTATTATTATTTTTTTTTTCATTCCTTTCATTACGACAATAATTTTGATCCCAAAAAATAAAATAAAATAAAATAAAACGATATTTCCAAATCAAATATTTTAGTTGAGATATAAAAATTTTGATTTCGTTGCTTTTTATTTTGTTTTTTTCCAATATTTCCATCGTTCATTTATCAAAAAGATTAATGTATGGTATTTTACAAAAACTTTTAATAATTTTCACTCTATCATTTTATTTTATTTTTTCGAAATAACTCTAATTGATATTGTGGATAATAAAAGAACCATTTTATTGGAGTTAATGAATCCTTGAAATTGGATCAATTTCTCGATGAGTTACCGAAACAAGGAACCCCCTAAGGAAAACAATGTTATTCCCAAGAAAAAAAAGAAAATACGAAAATAAAAGAGAGAAGAGAAAAAAGTAGGATGAGGGAAGGGTGGAAGGGGAGGGAAAGAAGGAGAGAAAAAATAGAGGGGTGAAAGAAAAAGATTGATAACTGAAAGAGACTGTATGGGGGCGAAAAAAAAAAAGAAAAGAAGATAATGATACCTGTATGATGTTCTGAAAACATATATAAACCATGTAAACCCCAAGGCATAACACACATCTTAAAATCCACAATGTTAACGTACACATAACGAACACGTCTAAACATCACGTACACATACATATAAACATACACCATACACTCTACACATACACGCATATACGTGACTCGTGTTATTAATGAACCAAAAAGGGAGAAATGAAAGATAAACAACAAACAAAAAGAAGGCAAGGAAACATATATCTATATATATGTATGTATATATATGTATATATATGTATATATGTATTATCTTTTAAGCAAACTATCGATTCGTCAAAGAGATAAAACTGGGAAGGTCAATTTGACAGGGGGTTTATTAGTTGGTAGTGGGCGTAAATATATTCCAACATGGTAATTGTTATGATTTTCTTATGGGCTAAAATAATAGCTCTGCTAAGGGAGATAAAAAAAAAATAAGTAACAAAAAAGAGAATAAAATTAGGAAGGGTGAAGGGAAGAAAAGATAAGAAACCAAAAAAAAATATACAATAAAATAAAAGAGTGAAAATTGAGAAATAAAATTAGGGAAAAGTAAGAAAAGAAAAAAGAGAAGGAAAGGAAAGTAAAAACAAAAAATATGATCCAGTTAAGTTTTAGAAGAATAAAAAAGTTCGAGTGAGAAAGAGAAAGAGAGTGAGAGAAAGATAAAAAGATAAAAAAAAAAGTAAGAGTTGTCGAGTAAAAAGGGCAATTTAAGAGAGAGAGAGAGAGAGAGAGAGAGAAAGAAAGAAAAAGAAGACAAAGTATAAAGAAATAACAATAAAAATAAAAATTAAAATAAAAATGTAAGAAGAAGAAGAAGAGGAGGAAATAGAAGAGAAGAAGAAGAGAAGAATGGAAAAATGAATTCAGTGCAAAGCTTGTGGACTTTAAGGGACGGGTGGTAGAAGAAGGTTGCTTGTGGGATGCAACTTTCGAGAGTAATTAGGGCGACAAAGCTGTTTCTGAAAAGCTACCTGCTGTTTCCTACCCCAACCCCACCACCATCACCCACCTTCCACTATCAACCCATTCCATCATACTCTTCCCTTTTCCTCTCTTTTCTCTTCTTCTATTCCCTTTATCATAGCCACCAACGACTACTTTCTTTTCTCTTTTATATTACCTTCTCTCTCGCTCGCTCTCTCTGTCTCTCTCTTTTTTTCTATTTTTTTTATCGCGATTTCTCGTTACAGACAATGCTTGTTATATGTGCATCCTCTTCTCTCTCTCTTTCTCTCTCTCTCTTTTTACCTCTTTCATTACAACCAACAATCCCCCTTCCTCTTTCTGCTCCTCCTCATCCTCTTTTTCCTCCTCTTCCACTTTCTTCTTTCTCTCCGATCATTTTCCACGAACTCGAGTAGAATAATCGATCAAAAACGATTTATACAAAACGAGTACGATTTTGTACTCCTTTCCCATCTTTCTTCTATTTCTTTCTTTTTTTTTTATTTTTTTTTTTTTTTTTCTTAAACGTAGCTCTCGTAAGGAATGAAAGAATTTTTTGTTGGCCCCCCTCTAAGAAATTAATTATCAGGGAAAAATATCAGCCCCTTTTCTTCCTGTCTGACCCCCCCCCCACATTCAGTAAAAAGTAGAACGGTGAATAATGTTATTTATCGATCTATCGATATTTATTATTCTCCTTGTTTTTTTTTCTTGTCAAAGGGTGTGTTTGTACAAACATATTTCTTTCTTTCTTTCTTTGTATTTTTTTTTTTTATTTTAGTTTCCAATACAGACTCTCTTTCGTTGCACCCTACTTATAAGGTACCCAACTTTTTCTTTCATATATATATGTATATATATGTGTGTGATATTGTTTGCTATTACGAATATATGAATATATATATATATATATATATATATATATTGAAAATGTTATCTACACATGTATTCTCACACACACATATATATGTATATATATTATTTACTTTATTCGAAAAGAAAGTGTATGTGTACACGTGCCCTGAAAATATAGTATTACATACATATATATATTGTTACAATTATTATTTACATATGTAACATATGCCTATGAGAAAGAAGAAAATAATAATAAAATTCAATAACGTAAAAAGGACAAATGTCACGTACCAATATATATGGGATTTGATTTTTCAATAAAAGAAATGTTCTAACGAAAAATATTGAATAGGATAAGATAGTGCTGTTGGTACTACCCAAAGGGTGGGAAAAGGGGGAGAGATAATAAAAGAATAGGATTAGAAAATATTATTGAAATAAATTGACATTTCTTTTCGACCAATTTGAAAATATCAGTCAATGATTTTGAATTTTTTTATTATAGTTAAATAAATATTGAATATAGGATAAGATAGTATTGGATTGGTGGTAATAGTGGTAAAGAGAAAGATAATAAAAGAATAGGATTAGAAAATATCGTTGAAATAAATTGTAGTTTTTTTTTCCAATTCAAAAATATCAATCAATGATTTTTAAATTTATTACATATTATTATATATAATAATATATAATAAATATTACCTATAATATATTATTATAATTATTAACTATACAAGGAATATATATATAATATTTAGTTATAACTATAGTTATATATATATATATATATACTTATTGTTAATAGTTATTAGCTATTAATTATAATATATTATTATAGTTAATCGAGTTTTAAATATTCTCAACACTTTGATTGAAAAATTCGAGACTCTGGGTATTCATCTTACAATAGTGATTTCTCTCAAATTATATTTAAAAAAAGAGCTTTTCTCTTTTATCTTTTTTGCCCTTTATATCGTTGAATTTATCGATAGACGTAAATCGTTTTGTTTTTGTTTTTTTTTTGCTTTGATTGCTAACGGGGGAGGAATAAAAGGGATGAAAGGGCGATAAATTCTTTGTTTTTTTTTTGTATTCGTTCCAGAACCAGCAATAAATAAATAAATAAATATATATATATATATATATATATATATATATATATATATATATATTTTATCTAAAAAAAAAGAAAAACATTTTCTATAGTTATTCAGAATTATCGATACCATAGAATATTCATTATTGTTCCTACCATAAAAAAAAAAGAAATAGAAAATTATTCACCATTTCATAGTTCCTTTTTTCGTACACCTAATCGATCGTTGAAAAAAAAAATTGTCAAAGGAATATGATATCATCTACGAGTATGATAAGTTATCTTCAATAATCTCAGATTAAAAAAAAAATATGAAAAAAAGAAAGAAAAAAACATTTCATACAGAAAATATGATTAATGATTATCGACAATTGAAATTTTTCTATAGAACCTAGGATTTGTCTGTCATTCATGCACATAAAGCTATTTCCTTACTAATGGTAAAACTAAGATCCTCTTTTTCATTGAAATCCTTGAAATATTTCTACGAGGAATTTTCTAATACTACTTTTCTTAGTATTTTGTTCAAAACTAAATTAAATTATTCGAACTATTTTCTGTTAGTAAAGTACAAATCAACTGATTTCATTTTATTTAATCAATTTTAGTAGATATTTCTTTTGTAACGTTGTTAGATGAAAAACACATTTAGTTTCTTTGATTTAATTAGTTTATCACACATACACACGAGCGTCACCTTTTTTTTAATTAACACTTACATGCTTGGTCAAATTTAATTTGTTAAAATCCTGCAATTCGTGAATAAAATGCTGTAAAAATGAATTTTAAAAATAAAAGAATACTTCATTCGTTTTTAAATAATAGAAAATATTTTGTTCAAACTTTTAATTGACTAAAAAATTTCATATTCTCTATTGAAATATACGATTTTTTTTTTTTTTAAATAAATACCTCACATACGCAAACACACATAGTAGAAATATATGCAAAGTATTAATAGATTTAATGTTAACTTTTTACTTGGAATATCCTATATATATTTTTAATAGTTCAAAGTTTATAAATTTCAGAAATTATTATTCAAGAAAACTTTGATAATAATAAAAATTAAACAAAATTTTGTCAATTAGGTCAAGAATGAAATAAGAAATTCTTTGGAGGATACAAATTTTCGTATTAGTTAAATTCATTTGCATCTTGAATGCTAAGAGATATTTAAAAAAAAAAAAATAAAATAGAAATAGAAAGAGAATAGAATGAAATATAAAAAAATAATTATTTTTAATTATTTAATAAATTTAATATAACTTGAAAGTAAATTTAAAATAATAAATTTAAAAAATTAATTATTAAATAATTATTCTGTATTTTCTTATATTTCAATGGTTATGAAATTAGATAAAAAATTTAACGAATATAAAATTTCTATTTCAAGATAAAACAATTCGTTTCTATCTCTTTTTATTATTCTTTTTCTCTTTCTATTTTTCTTTTTCTTCCTCTCTTTCTCTTTCTTTTTTTCTCTTTGTTCCTTTCTCTTTTTCTTTTCTCATTTTTCTATCGACCGACAAGGTAAAAATGCTCTTCCATCGAAAGTAAGAAGAAAAATTACGACCTTTCTATTTTATTATTAATTTTCTTATTGTTAAATAATATTTCGTTCTATAGAAATGATCGACGATACTTTCTTTTTACTTTATTTTTCCATGAAATTTTCAAGACAGCGTTTAAGAAAATGTCGTCAAATATTTAACAATGTTAAATAGTGTATCGTTCAATATTAGTTGGATAAACTTTGCAGACAGATTTCAAAATTTTATATACATATAATATAAAACAATATTATACTTTTCTAACGGTTATATAATATTAATTTATTATTCAAAATTTGAATAAAATAATATACATATATTAGGTCGAGTCATAAATAACTTCCGTTTTTATGACACAAAGAATAAAGTTTCTGCCACTAATAAGTGCACGACACTTTTCATGGTGTTTTTTTTTTTTGCACTCTTTGTATCTGTTGGACGTGTATCTATTGGATTTTGCTCCAATATTACCTTTAAAAGGTTCGTCAAAGTTGGAAAGACGTCCTGCACTCGGTTCGTCTTTTAAGGTCGTATCTCCAGAACGGAAATTTACAAACCAATTTCTGACTGCCCTATCAGTTATCAATCCTGCACCGTATACGCTGCATATTTTTTCAGCTGCCACTTTAGTGCTATTGCCTTGTTTCAATTCCTAAAGCATTACATGTCGAATATGCACTGTTTACTATCCATCTCAGAAGTTAAGAAAAACGGTTAAATGTAACATTGACTACATAAAAAAATTGACAGAAGACTAACTGAATCCTCATCTATACAGTGATATCAAATATTCGTTTGTTTCGGTGACTTATAGTAGGTAAATACGAAAAACAGATTCTACATAACCGCATCGGAAGTTACTTATGACTCGACCTAATATATTATTAAAAGTATAATCGAATTATTGATTCTACAAATTATTAATTGATTTTTACAAAGATCAAAAGAATGAAGAATATGGAAATATAATTAATTATGTTAATTAAATATTCCAAGAATTTATTATTTATTTAACCTCTTAAGCAGCACGCTCCAGTTAACTCGAGCGGCGTATTATTTTATATTTTTATGATTTTTTACACTTAAATAAAATAGAAAATTGAAAATAAGAATGTGAAAGCGAAGAAAACGAAATTGTTTTTCCCGAAATGGTAATTCGAAAAAAAAGATTAAACAGTCGACGTACGTGTAACATTGCAATATTCTGTTCTTTTTATGCAAAAAAGAAAAAGATTTTTTTTTTCAAAATCATTGCTGCCTAAGGGGTTAATTAAAATTTCCTTTGTTAATGTTCCGTAATTGAAAATTATATTGATATTTAAAAATTTTTTAAATAAATTGAAATATTTAAAAAATGTTTCAAATATTGAAAAAATAAATTGATATTACGCACACTTTTATTAAACTTTTTAAATTTTTTTTTTTTTAAACAAAATCGTAATTTGATTCTTTTCGAATAAACAATTAAGTACGTGTTTGACATTTATTTTTCATTATTCTCAATTTACAAATTACAAATTTAACTTCTGATTAGTTGGTTATTATTTTTTGATACTTCGTAAGAAAATAAAAAAAAATAAGAAATATGGAAGGAACGATGATTACCGAAAGTAAAGTAGCAAAGCATCCCCTGTTCAAGGGATGGAAAAAATGTCTCCTGGCAAACAAGAAAAAAGAAAATAAAGCAAAAAATATGGAGGTAGTCGGACAGGAAAAAAAATCTCACCTGAGTCGGTCAGAAACTAATACAAATTGTTGGCCCATGTTTTTGTTATGATTGAAAGTATAAGCAATCTCTTAAAAGATAAAAAGATAAAAATAAAAAAAAGAGTGAGAGAGAGAGAGAGTGAGTTTCTATCTAATAGTAGAAATATATCTTTCGAACAAAATACTTTTTTTTTTTCTTATTTTCTTTTAGTATAAAAACAACTACTATATATTTTTTTCTTATCCTTTTTTCGATTCTTTTTCTATCCTAACTTAAAAGTACATTTTACAAAACCTGTAAGAATGATTGGATTTTATTCTTCTTCTTCTCCCTTTTCTTARACTCGTGTCAGAAGATAAAAATATATATGTGTGTGTGTGTGTGTGTTTACTTGTTGTGTGAGATTTACGTTTAAAATAAAACTCCCACGATTATCATTTAAACTTTTACGATAAAGATCGTACCAGTGTTAGGTTGGAAAAGTATGAAAAAAGTTGGATAGCTAAAAATGAAAAAAAAATAAAAAAGGGAAGAATATATAGTTGAAAATATAACATGCACATTGAACAAGTGGAAAGAAAGAATGACAAAAAAAAAATATATATATATATATATATATATATATGTATATAGAAGTAAAAGAAATAATTTCTATTGTGCCAAGGTGTTGAATAATATGTAACCACCACCACCACCACCACTACAATTACTATTACAGTTTAATTTTTTTTTTATTTTTATTTTTCTAGTAGAAATAAGGAAACAATGTCCTTTTGTTATTTGACCTAGTTTTTAGTTATTATTTTTAATATTTCTATAAAATATTTAAATTATAATTTTTATGTTATTATAAAATATTATAATATAATATTTTATTATTACATTTTATTAATTAAATTATATATACATAATATTATTTTATTATAAAATTAATATTTTATTATATATATTTATATATAATATTATATTTTATATTATAATTTAAAAAATTTTTTAAAAAATATTTTAATCTTTCATTTTAAGAACTAAATTGTTTATTTCATTTTGATAATTGAATTTGAGAAAGAAATTGAAATTGAAAAAGAATATCTTTCATAATCTTTTGAATAGAATTTGAAATGTGTTTTACGTTTGATCTTATTGATCTTAAGATAATACCTCATATCTCGTGTATTTTCTACGTTTCTAACTAAAAAAAAAAAGAAAAAAAATAACATTGAAATATCTAGTACTCTAAACGTGAAATAACCCTGTCCGATGAAGTCGAAGACTATGTGGATCTTCATGATAAATTTCTTTCTGAGTTACTGCACAAGAACGTATTCATTGAACTGTGTTTAATGTAAATTTCTTTTAGAAAAATCTTTTTGCTACATTATCTCTCTCTTCTGCTATTTTTACTTCTTTATACTAAAATATGTATTTACAGTGCACATCAGATAATATTTTTAACAAGTATATTCTCCATGATAGAAATAATATTATATCTAAACTTTTTATATGATAAAAGTAAACTAACAAAAAGTAAAATTATAAATAAATTTATATATATATATATATATTAAATACTAAATAATAAATATTTAATTTTTATTTTCATTTTAATTAGTTAATTTAATGTTTATTTTAATTAATAAATATTTCTATTAGAATTTATATTTCTATATTATTATGTATTAATATTTATATTATTTATATTAAATAATATTTAAATTTATTATATTTTTATTATATTTATTTAATAATATAAATTGTAATAAAAACTCTAATAAAAATATATATTTTTGTGTGTTTGTAAGTTCAGAGACAGATTAACTTTACGTACAAAGAAGAATTTAAAAAACACACACGTTGTGTGATGAACGTAAAATACACATACACACATATACACATAGAAACGTATATAAAACACGTAGTCGCTTACGATCGTTCGCCCTTTTTGGAGCCCTAGTGTCCATTTGTCTCCGCCCTTTATTCCTTTTGCATACTTTCAACACGAACAACACAACTCACCCACTCACCCCCTCTCTCTCTCTCTCTCTCTCTCTCTCTCTCTCTCTTTCTCTCTCTGTCTCTGTATTTTTCTGTTTGAAAGAAAAGCTTTACGACATGAGTTTGCTTGGCCCTTGTTTTCCAGTTTCTGCTCTTCCGGTTCTCGTAAATCACTGAAAGTTTTTCTTCTTCGTTTACTATTATATACTACTACTAACTCTCTCTTCTTCCTTGATGGTACGTCGTGTTCAATATTACGTCAAAGAAATTCGAAACTTTGGTACATCGCTATACTACCTTATATAATTCAGTTTGTCCAAGTATTATTATTATGATGTTATTATTTTTATTGTTATATCTTCTGATCCTAATGCAACCTTTTGATTTATACTTTTTTCCTTTTGATTTTACTTTTTTCCCTTTCATTATATTTTTTATGAATTTTTATATATTTTATCTTACTATATATTATATATTTATATCAACAAAATATATTTTATTTTTCTACCTAATTTTATATATATAAAATATATATTATTATAATATATTATAAATCTATAATATTATATATTTATATATTTCGTTAATATATAAATATATTATAATAGTATTATATATATTTATTTTATATAATATATATTATAATATTATTATATTATATAATAATATAATATTAAATACTTATATTAACCAAATATATTTTATCTTTTTACCTAATTTTATATATATATATCCTTTAATTTAATTTTTTTTTAAATTTATTTTTGTATTTATTTGAAATGTTTTAAATAACTTATCTAAATAATATATGTTAAGAATATGTGAATATTATATTTTAATTATATTTGTTTTGTAAATAATAAATGCATTATTATAGATATTATATATAAAATTTATAAAATTTATTAATAAGTTTATAAAAATTTATTAAGATAATCATATGTAAAATCTATGCGTAGTAATTTAAAAGATTTGGATTACAAAAATTTAAAAAAAGATCTATCAATGGAAAAAGTAATTAATTTATTTTTTTGGATTTATTATAATGTTAAAAATGATCCATTCATATTGTCATACATGTTAAAAGTATGAAAATTTATCCAGAATTCATAATTCAAAATTCATTCATTTAGAATAAAAATTTTCTCTACCCATTACTTCTTCATCTTTTTTGAAATATTATAATAATATCTAACTTTAACTTTTAACTTGACACGTTTTTAGGTATATTACTGGTTTCTTATCCAAATTTAAAATAAGAAAAATTGATGGCATAATACTTAAATGTATATATATAAGTATATACGTAAGTATACGTAAGTAAGTACCTTGGTATTATCGTTCCATCGTGCGTGACAAGAAAATCGATAATCTTTAAAACGAACCTGTCTCTCTCTCTTGCGGATTTCTCTTTCTCTCATCCCATTTACTACTCTCTCTTTCTCTCTCTCTCTCTCTTTCTCTCTCTCTCTCTCTCTATCTCTCTCTCACTCTCGAAAAGACGATATGCAACGCATGAATAAGTTTCTTCTTATATTCTTATTCTTTCTTTTTTATTCTTCATAAGTGGGAAACGTCAGCAAAGAAATAGAATTTATTTCTGTTCTTTTACTATTATTACTACTACTACTACTATTATTATTATGATTATTATTATTATTATTATTATTATTATGATTATTATTATTATTATTATTATTATTATTATTATTATTATTATTATTATTATTATTGCTATTACTGTTATATATAATACATATGAAACTGGTAATATTAAACCTATGCAAATGTATAATACATATATGATTTTCATATATTACAATTATTATAAAATATCAAACGTTTCAATATGATTAAATAAAAGAAATTTTCCATTCGAATTGAAATAATTGAAACTTAATTTAACGAAAATTTAACCAAAACCATCCTACACCTCTTCAGAAAATGATTCGAACGTTAAATAAATTTAATCGGATATTATTTAAACGTATATATAATATCTTACAAATGCATAATTATCGTTCTGTATAAAATTATTATATTTAAAACAAACAGAAGAAAAAGAAGCATACTTATCGTTCTGTATAAAAAAAATTTGATTTAAAACAAACAAAAGAAAAAAAAGAAGATAAGAAAAATAATCTAAAAAAATATAAAAAAAAAAGAGAGAAAAAAATTAGAATTACCTATTAAAAAGATAAAAACTTACTTTGCAACGTTAAAAAAAACAATCGTACGTGTTTTTTAAGGAAATAGTTTTTTCCACCACMCAAACCAACCAACCACCAACCCCCACTTCCACTTCCCATCCCACCAACTATAAAATGAAAACCAATATTTCATTTCCTTCTTATCGCTTCAAGAAGATTCGAATGAAAATCGATTTCAATAGAATGGGGAGTGGGTAAAAATAAAAAAGGGGGGTTAAAAAGTTGAAGAGATTGCCATTCGTTGACGTTGCTTGCTTCTGTTAACTGCGAGATTTCTTTTTCTCGTTCACTATCAAACTCATTCTTTAATCGTAAGGAAAAAATCTACCGACTCACTGACTGAGTGACTGAATGACTGATGGGGTTTGGGGGTGGATTTTTCTCTCTCTTTTCCCACCCCCACCCCTACTAGTTGGCTCGATAGCACGAAAAATGCAGGAAATTGCACTAGCGGTGAAACGAGAAGCGTAATTTAGAACAGACCAGAATGTGCAACCAAGACTTTTATTTTTTTTACCCCCTCACCCCTGCACCCTTACACTCATCCTAGCTTACCCTATCTAAAAAAAAAAAGAAAAAAAAGAGTGGTTCCATCTCTCTCACACTTACACGCCCTTCTTTGGATAGGCTCACATTTCAAACTTGAAAGTCGAGTACTCGACTACGTCTAACTACGAATACGAAAAAGAAAAAAGAAAAAAAAAATTATCATCTTCAAGAGTTATATATAGCGTAGAAAAGACGAACAAATATTTATCTCTCATGTCGGTGGTGAAAAAAAAAAATAAACGTATTATTTTTTTTTTTTTTTTTTTAATTTTGAACGATATTTGAGTTATAATTTTTGCGAATAATAATGGGATATATTATTTATTGAGATGATATAAGATAAAAAATGTTTAAATATTCTTTTTTTGGTTACTTAAATGTTAAACTTTATCAAGTATTTTTTAAAAAAAGTATTTAGTATAGGTTAAAAAAAAGAAAAAAAGAAAATATATAATGTAGTATTGAGTTTTTATAAAATCTTATTCTATATTAAAATATATATGAATATATATTTTAAATAATATGATATTAAAATATTAAAATAATATTATAATATTAAATAGTAAAACTTTAATATCTTTAATATTTTACTTTCTAAGAAGAAAAAGAAGAAGAAGAAGAATATTGAAATAATATTATAATAATAAATATTAAAAATTTAACAAAATATCAAAATAATATTAATATTATTATTTCTTTATTCATATTATTATTATATATAATTATATATTTGTTGTTGTAAAGAAATCATTTGACAACTCACAATATTATCAATATGTTATTTAACGTTAAAAAGAATTTATATTAGAAATTAATTATTTCCAAAAATCAATGAACTGAGCTTTTAATTATTTCGCAATTTATATCTCAATTTATTTCTCAATTTATTTTTCAATTTATTTTTTAATTTATTTGCTAATTTATTTGCTAATATATTTATATGAAATTGATTAACTTACTCAAAGGATGTCACCGGTGCTTGCGGCTCTAGTAGTTCTCGTAATTGGACCCGATCTTTGTTGATGATCTTGTCGTGATCTGCAATATATTATCTTCCGGAATGCTTTCCGAAAATTGTCGCTCAAAAAAGCATAAAGTATGGGATTTACACAGCTATTGGTATATGCCAATATGTGACTTACTATTTGAATTATAATAGTCACCGATCTTAAAGGATACGCGTCTAAAGATTTCGTGACCAATATCACCTGTAAAAAAAATTAAACAATTATATTTGCAATAATATTATTTATTTTTTATTCATACATTTGTGTTTTTTTAATACACTGATCAAAACAATTAATCGTATAATTTGAATCCTTCGAATTTGTATTTGAAAAAATAAATCAATTTATGTGTATTATATCAGTGAATTATATTTTAATTTAAAATTTATAATAAAAAAAAAGAAAAGGAAGAAATTTTGAATTTACCTGAATAGGACACCAACATATTGCAAAAACGCCAACAACTACGAGAACCAATCGCGTTACTCGTCTTCTACCACGTCGACTTTCAGCACTGACACGTGCACCACGCCATAATCTGACGAGCATGCAGACGTAAAAGACGCATATTAGCGTCAATGGTAGCAAGTAACTCGTTAAGAAGAAGGATACCTGGAAAAATGACCAATCATATTGCGGTAGGATCCGACAGGCCGTCAGATTTTCCGACGACCAGTCTTCCATATCCTGAAACACAAAGTGAATCTACATACATAAGGGAGCAACTTTTGTTATGGTCAAAAAGACTATTAATTAAAAAAAAATAAAAAAAGTAACAAACAAATGTTCAATACTTCGCAATTATATTTTTCAAACCAATTTTAATCGATTGTTTTATCAAATTTATTACTTATAGAAAATATTTATTAACATATTATTAATTATATATATAATTTAGTATAATATAATAAATAATATATAAATTATGTTAAAAAAATATACGTTATTACGTATGTTATAAAGAATTTATATTATTACATTTATAAAAAATATATATTTTCTATTAAAATTTTTTAAATTTAATTAAGTAAAATTAATACTAATTAAATTAAATATAAATATAAATATAAAATATATAAATTAAATATAAATATAAAATATATAAATTAAATATAAATATAATTACTAATAAATTAATACTAATTAAAATTTTATTTCTAATTATAATTATTTTATTTATTTATGGTATTAATTATATAATAAAAAATAATCAACAAGAAATGTAAATACTTTTACAATAAGAACAATAACTATCAATATAATGTATAAAAATATTTAATTTTCTTTCTATTTGATATATATATATATCATCGTACATATATATATCATGTTCAATCAATAGTCACTCAAAACGTGTCTAACATTTTTCTCAAATGTTTGTTTAGTATTTATCTTTGATCTCACAAATCACCGATCTTTCTTCAGTGCTATCTCAAATATACGACTGGCATAGAGTAAACAATAAAAAGAATAACAAATTATTTATTTATATTTTTCGTAAATCGATTTTTAAACCGTACTATTATTTGTTGTTGTTTGGTCAACAAATCGTTGGATTATAAATTGACCAAGTACAAAGAATCAATAAGTATACGATAAAATTCATTGATCGAATAAAAAATAATACGTCTAATATAAACATAATAAAAAAAATAAAAAAATAAAAAGCGAATATATAG
The DNA here is from genome assembly GCF_001465965.1 of Polistes dominula. The sequence continues at coordinate 151,098 of NW_015149054.1, read as the reverse complement.
TGGAGCTATATAAAAGCTGTATAAAAAATAATATATGTATAATATAAATAAAACAAAACAAAATAAAATGAATAGAAGAGATTTTTAAAATTTCAAATCAAATGCAAAAAAGAGACAGAAAAATTAAAAGAAAAATAGAATATTTTCAATATATATATATGATGTATATATTGTATATATTACGTTTGAATAATATCCATCTACTGGTTTTCTATCAAATGAATTGTGGTTGACTTACCTCGCCGTGAATAACGAGAGCTGGAGTGGATAACGCAAATATAACCGCCCATGCGATGCCAATCGCTAAAATTGCATTATTCTCTGTCCTCCAGGACATAGATGTTATCGGATGAACTACTGCCAAATACCTGAGAACAGAAAATAGATACAGAGAAAGAAAGAAACAGAGATATATATAGAATATTAATTGTAAGATATAAATAAATATATTTTATGTTTATTATAATTAGTAATAGTATTAAACGAAATTGTATACCATAACTACATAATATATATTATATATAGTAATATATATTATATATTTACTTTATAGTACTTTATATAAATATATTTATATGTTATTATGTAATATACATACATATTATATTATATATATTATATTATACATTACCTATATTAATATAATAATAATATATATATAGTAATATATACCTAATTATATATAATATTTTAATTTGTAATATATAAAATATATAATATATAATAACTATAATTTTTTAGAACAGAAAATAGATAAAGAAGAAGAAAGAGAGAGAAAAATAGAAAGAATATTAATTGTAAAATATAAATAAATATAATTTATGTTTTTTATAATTAGTAATAGTATTAAACAAAAATTAAATATTATATAATATATATTATATATATATATATATTTACTTTATAGTACTTTATATAAATATATACTTATATATTATTATTTAATATATATATATATAATATTTTAATTATTAATTATATATAATATTTTAATTTTTAATGTAGAATATATAATATAAATAAATTTATAATATAGAATATATAAAAAATATAAATTAATATATAATATAATATATAATATAATATATAATATTAATTATATAAAATATATAAATTTATTATATAATATTTTTATTAAATTTAATAACTATAATTTTTTTAAATAATTATCATTACACAAATGAATATCATAATATTATAATAATAATAATTCATTAATCTGATTTAATATTAATTGATCAAGTTACATTGTAATTAAAAAAAAGAAAAACAAACTAACAATTATTCAATAATAAATTAATTTTCTTTTTTATTATTATTATTTTCAATAGCAGGAATTAATATGGTAATTAGACTTAATTGAAAAACACACACACTTACACATTCACATGGACATATATGCATCTATATACTAGTATATAGGGTATGGAAAAACGTAGGATCAAAAAATAATCCACCTTGACACAAAACCGGCATCACCATTTTCATTTTCGTTGCTTTTAATGCTTTCGCTGATTAAAAAATTGATTGATCGTTTCACGAGTTTTAAAAAAGGAAGTAAACGTGAGTATACAGTATTAGTGCTTTGTGTGTGTGTGTGTATATATATATATGTATCCTGATACATAAATCGATTGAAAAAATTCTTGAGATCACGTATACCATTCAAAAATGATTTTTCAATTTTCATATCAAATATTGTAAAATGAAAAGTCGTAAAATTCGTCGTTTCAATCAGACATAAAAAAACACCTTGTATAATGCATGGTATAAATGTCATAGATGCAATTTATACAAATGCATATATATATATATATTAGGATGCTTTCGTCACGCATTGCTGTGGTTTTGTTATAAAATATAATTTATATTTTTTATTTAATTATAATAAAATATATCATATTTTATAATTTTATATTTAATTATAATAAAATAAAATATTAATTTTTAATATAATTTTGAAACTATTTAATAAATTATAACAACACACAAAATAATTCTAAAACTATAATGGAATAAATAATACTATTATATAAAACTATATAATAAATACTATAATATAACTATAATAATAAAATAATAATACTCGAAAAAATATAAAAAATAAGGTTAGTTATGTCATATGTAAATTTGAAAAAAACCTAAAAAAAATTGAATTGTAATACAACTCCATCTATTAAAAACTTACAGTACTTAGAAATCTAGATAACCTCTAAATAATTAAATCCTTAAATTAGTAATAAAAAATATCAAATAATCATACTAAAAACTATCACCCTATATATTAGGTTAAAAAAAATTAAACTAAATATAAAAATAAAGATATACATTCATGTTTTTTTTTTCAATAATTCAAAATTAATCTCATAAACTCTTTATGAACGTAAATATCATTTTTCATAGTATTTTTAAAAGCTTCCATTAAAGAAAGAGATAGAAAAAGAAAAAGAAAAAAATAAAACACACATTCACACACATGGAAGAAAGGATAAAAAATGGACGATGGAATGGAACGAAAAGGAAAATAGAAAATAGAAAATAGAAAAATAGAGAGTAGGAAAAGATTTGTAACGAGAACGTCATAGTGGCACAAAGATGTTTCCGAGCTACATTTTCTTCTTGCATAAAACGACGAAGTAGAACGCAACTCTACACGTTTTTCACACACCTTTCTTTCTTTTTTTCTTTTTTTCTTTTTTTTTTTTTTTACACCTCTTTCTTCAACAAGGGAATATATGCATATATCCTTTTTTTCCCTTAACTTGATATTTTTCTTTTTTTTTTCTTTTTCACGGGAATACTCGTAAGGATGATAATGTGCCCTGTGAGAGTGTCATTCAATGTACAGGACAAATCATTTTTCTTTTCTCAGAGCTTATATTTTATTTTTTATATTTTTTTTTCTCTTTTAATATAACACCTAAAAAAAGTTTACCTTTCCTCGATTTTAATTATTTTTTTTTTTCGTCTAATAATAAAGTTTGTTTTTTATATTAGAAAAAAAATATTAAAGAATTTATTATTCGTATATTATTCAACATATTTGTAAAATATTTTTTTAATTAATTAGGAAAAGTTTAATCGAATCAAAAAATATACAAACATATAGTGATGTTTTTATTTAAAAAGAAAATTATATTTAATTAAATTATATCTTAAAATTTAATATAGTAATAATTATATATAATAGTAATGTAAAATAGTTGTAATTAAATTTGGAATAATTATATTTTTATTTAAAGTAATAATTGCTATAAAAAATTATTATATAATAATACAAATGTTGTTTAATTATATATATTTAAATGATTACATTATTTTGAATGAAACATTAAATATGTAAAATATAAATAATATTTAATATAACAATCTTAACAAGTGTTTTGTAAAACATTTCAAACATGTAAATTTGTATTTTGTTTAATACTAATACATCACCTTTAAAAAAATCGAAATGTTACATTAGCAATGCAATGTAACCCAACACGAAACGAAACAAAACCAATTTAATCGTTCGATGTTAAAAATATTCCAACTAATCAAAGTTAAAGAAAGATAAAAAAAAGAAGGGTGATGGTGAGGTGGTGGTGAAGAAAGAAAACCGAAGCCAAGTAGGACGTTTCCCTATCTTCATTGATTTATCTATTTGACACTTTCTTATCCTATTTCTTGTAAAATAGCAAATATAAGTGGAATGAATTTTAAAAAGGAAAAAAAGGTGGATTCATCAAACACGACAACATTCATTTTGTCGCAGTAAAAAAAATCATATCAACCGCAGTATATGTGGTGTATGTGTATGTGTGTGTGTGATAAGGAATACGTAAAACTAAAAGAAAAGTCATACACATATACATATTTGTGTATCTTGGCAAACGGAATGTAAGACCACGATTTTGTGAAATTTATGCTCACTCGCCTGTCAAGAAGTCCACCACGTACGTATAAGTAAGCATTTTATTTATATACGTATATGTATTTACATATTTTGCATGAGAAAAAGATTCACCATAGTGACGTAAGAAAGAAAGAAAGAAAGAATAAAAAAAAAAAAAACTAAGGGAGAAAATGGAGGCCGATCTAACACAAATACAAACGAATATAAAATGTAACTGGTTGAAATATCTTTTTTCCAATTGCAACCTATGCACTTTTGCATATGCAAAAACATATTGCATCTTTCGATATTATAATTTTTTAAATAATGCTAACAATAAGTTTGATTTTATTTAATAAAAGAAACAAAATCATTGGATGCACAATATTATATATTATATATAAATATTTTATTATATAATATATTTCTACTACATTTATTATACTATATATATGTATAATATTTTATTTAATAATAAATTTAAATTAATTTTAATTTAATTAATAAAAAATTTAAATTAAAAAAAATATATATATATTTATAAATATAAAATTATATAAATTTTAATATAGTAATATATAATATTAATAATATTATAATATATAAAATTTGTATATTTTTATTATTACATATTTTATATTTTAATATAAATATATATATATGGTATATATATGACAAATTCAAATCTTTGTATATTTAATCATATTAGAAAAACAATCTATTTTCTTTATATTTAAACAAAAAACAAAACAATTTCAGATAAAAACGAAACCAAGTAAAATATCTTACCTGTCAAGACTCATGAGGACTAACGTGTAAACGCTAGCATAAGCGGTTACGATGATAAGATATTGGACAATTTTGCACCAAATATTACCAAAGGGCCAATAAGGTAATACAAAATCTGTAGCAGTGAATGGTATGCAAAATATAACGAAAAGTAAATCGGCAACTGCTAGATTAATGATTAGTATATTAGTTGTTGATCTCATTCCTGGATTAGCAGCAACTACGATAACAACTAATGTGTTTCCAATTAATCCGAGAATACCGATCATTCCAAAAAATACTGGTACAATAACGCTGACTATTTTTTCAATGAGATCACGATCATAAGTAATATCATTTTCATATTTATCGCAAGCTGGATTATTGTTTTTTAATGTACCATTGCATATATTACTAAAATTCGACCATTGCTCGGTTAAATTTTCGATTACTATATCCAATATGTTTTCCATCTTGATATTAGAAATATTTTCTTTTTGGTTTTGTTTAGGTTTAACTTTTGGTCAGATAATAATCAACGTGTGTTTTTTGCAAATTATATGATTAGAATTTTAAATAGGTTATTTTCTTCGAATTTTTGCATGACTCGTGTAATTTTCATAATTTTTGAATATTTGTAATTTCCTTCTTTTTCATTTTTTTTATCTTTGTTATCTGACGATGGCCCTAGGGGTAAATTATCTGGAAAATAAATAATTTTATTTAATTTATTATATAATTTAAAACAACTATCATTAAATTTGTTTTTTCTATTTTAAAAATTATTTATTTCATATTGAATTTAACTTAAATATTTTTAATTTTATTATTACAGTTTATTTATTATTATATTTTTTTATATATTAGGTCGAGTCATAAGTAACTTCCGATGCGTCTATGTAGAATCTATTTTTCGTATTTACCTACTATAAGTCACCGAAACAAACGAATTTTTGATATCACTGTACAGATGAGGATTCAGTTAGTCTTCTGTCAACTTTTTTATGTAGTCAATGTTACATTTAACCGTTTTTCTTAACTTCTGAAATGGATAGTAAACAGTGCATATTCGACATGTAATGCTTTAGGAATTGAAACAAGGCAATAGCACTAAAGTGGCAGCTGAAAAAATATGCAGCGTATACGGTGCAGGATTGATAACTGATAGGGCAGTCAGAAATTGGTTTGTAAATTTCCGTTCTGGAGATACGACCTTAAAAGACGAACCGAGTGCAGGACGTCTTTCCAACTTTGACGAACCTTTTAAAGGTAATATTGGAGCAAAATTCAATAGATACGTCAAACGAATACAAAGAGTGCAAAAAAAACACTATGAAAAGTGTCGTGCATTTATCAATGACAGAAACACCATTCTTTGTCTCATAAAAAATGGAAGTTATTTATGACACGACCTAATATATATTATATTAAATTTATTTATTAATATATTTTAAATTTAATGAAATATATTTTTTCTAATAATTACGGTCGTAATTACTTTTATTTTATTTTTTATCTTTTTTTTTTTTAATTTTAAACACAAACATAATATAAAAAAGTAACATTTAAAAAGTATATATATATTTAACATTTATTTAGATTTATTTTATTTATATTTCCATATATTTAATATTATTTATGTTCGATTTGTTGCAATAACGTTATACCTCCTCCCTCACAATTCCCTACCAGAATTAAAAACTATGAACATATATATAGTAAAATAATTTAATATCGATCAAGTCTTGTCACCAAAGTTCATAGAATTTGAAATTACGTCAAAGAATTGGGTGAGGGGGGGGGCTTCATTAAAAATATTCATGAAGGGTTCTCGCATCTCAAAAGAAGTAGAAAAAGTGGAAGAAGAAAAAGAATGTGTTTTTCCAGTGGACAAAGAGAGAGAGAGAGAGAGAGAGAGAGAGAGAGAGTGAGAGAGAGAGTGAGAGAGAGAGAGAGTGAGAGGGGAAAGAAGAGGGATACTACCATATTGAAACTTATTCATTTTTTTTTATTTTTTATTTATCATGGAGAAATCAAATGGGGAATGTTTTTCTTTCGGTTACGTGAGAAAATGATTGGTACGATCGATCGAACCGAATGTGACAACACAAAACAATATTTTTCATAAAGAAAAAATATTTTCCAAAATGAAAGTCATTGATTATGTTTAATACGTGAAATACGTGAAATATCAATGTAATATCTTTGTAATGATAATAAACGTATTCAATTTCAATGCTATAAGTATTACAAATTACAAATATAATTCAACATTATTGAACAAAATTTGTAAATTAGATTTAATAAGTAGTATAATAATTTCGAAGGAAAACACAATTTTAAAACCATGATAGTGAGCAATTGAACAAATAAATCTCGAACGAATAACAATGGGAAAATGAATAGGAAAATTGCAGGAAATTGATTGTGAGCTCGTTTTGATAATATTACCCGAGACCCCCTCTCACCACCCCTCCCCACTCACCCCCCCCCTTCCCCAATCATCGGATTAAATTAACTAACTAAAAGTGTCAACCATTCTAATGCAAATGTTAAAACAGTTTCATCATTTGACTATACACATATATATCTATAAATTGTTATCTACACATTGAAATTATTTTGAAATAATAAAAAATAATATTGAATAATATAGTTAATATTGAATAATAATTAAATATAATAAATAAATATATTAATGAGTGTAGGTGGAAAGGTGGTTGTGGTTTTTCTCATTGAAAAATGTGATTTAAAATTTCGTGCTTTTATTTATTTTTTAACTTGTTAATGTGTTAACTAACCACGTTAATAATGTATAGTATTATTAGTTATAATATATAATATAATAGTATAATATATAATATTATAATATAATATATAATATAATATAATAATATAATATAATACATAATATTATATAAATAATCTTATAATATATAAGATAATATATAATATTATTAGTTAATATATATACAAAATCAATTGACAATTAATATATGATAAATAAAATTCAATTAAATAATAATAAAACAACATTGTGAAATAATTTACGATAATTTGTTCTCTTTTTTTTATTGAATTGTTTCTTCTTTTCTTTACGACATTTTATACTCAAACGATTCTTCCATTATCTTATCTTACAAACAATAAATAACAAGTTAGTATCATAAAGAACAAAAAACCAGATTGATACGTGTGTAACGTGAAAATAAAAAAATAAAAAAGGTTCATATATAATAATAACGAGCGTATCGATCTTATATATCAAATAGAGAATGTGCAAATATCAACAGAGAGAGTTATTTATTTTATTTTTTTTTTTTTTTATCGTAATAATACCTTCAACGCATATATATATGAAAGAGAAAAAGAGAAAGAGAGAAAGAGAAAAAGAGACACGTGTAACTCAAGAAGAATTAATTATAATATTCACAGAGAGCTAACCAACAACAAAAAAGGTGTCATTTTTGGAACTGTAATGTTAAAACATCAACAAATTTCACAGATAAATTAAAAATAAAGATAATCAGTAACGATAAACATACATAATCGACATGATCTATAAATTTTTTATCGAATACGTGAAAGATTAAACAAGATAAATAATCAATAATATTTTTTAATTAATTTCGTATATTTTTCAAATAAACAATTTTTCATCGTTAAAAAAAAAATACGTACGAGTACAAATAGAATTCATTTATAGGCTGTCAAATATTTATTCAAACAAAAATAAAATATAGGTATGTTAATATTGCAATAATTATTACATATTTAACTGTAAAGTTATATCTGTCTATAAAAATTATGATAATTATAAAATTTATACGAGAATATACTTGGAACAACAAATGAACACATTTTTCATTTGAAATGTGAAAATAAAACAAAAAGATAAAATTTATTTCACTTTTGCAATTTAAAATACTTGGTATAATTTAATAAAATTTTTTAAAGTAATAAATTATAATTTTTAATAGTTTTTCCATTAATCCACCCCTTTAGTTTTGTTTTTTTTATATCACAAAAAAAATAAGTAATTTTAACGTTAGTTAAATTATTGTTAACGTTAGAAAAAAAATTAAAAAGAAGAAAAAGATAAAATCTGTTTAACTTTTGCAATTGAAAATAAATATATAAAATTTAATATAATTTTTTAATCTAATGAATTATATTTTTCATAGTCACAGAAATTAACCTTAATTTTTTTTTATATTAAAAAAAAAATAAATAATCTCAACGTTGTTAACGTTAGAAAAAAAATTAAAAAGAAAAAAAAGATAAAATTTGGTAAACTTTAGCAATGTAAAATACTTAGTATAATTTAATATAATTTTTGAATGTAACAAATTATATTTTCTATAGTTTCCCCATGAATCCACCCCTCTAGTTTTTTTTTATATTACAAAAAAAAATAATTTTAACATCGTTGACGTTAGAAACAAAAAAATAAATAAATGAAAGATAGAAAAAAGTATTGTACATATTTTATCACGATTATAAAATGATCGATGCGTAAAGACATTAACGGAAGTAAAATAGATCGACCTTCATTTTCCGGTATAATAATCGTACCGAGTTAAAAATCTCATTTTACTCTATTGTTAAACCAGAAAAGCGAATCGTCGTCATTATCATCATTCGTTCGATACTTTTTTACATACTGTGTAGTAATAATATTACCGAGAAGAAAAGAAAAAAGAAAAAAAAAAGAAAAATGTCCTTCCGTTTTATACACGTTCACCTAACCTAACTTTTTTGTCCATCCTACTATATTATTATCGATCGATTACTTTTAACGTCAAAATGAACATTTTTACCAGTTTTCTTATAAACGTATTATATTATATTATATTCATTTTTGTTTTTTATTTTAATTTAATCTTCACTGTAAAAAATTATTGTACATTTTCTTTTTCTTGTTTATTTTTGTCGACATTTGCTTTCCATCATTTATGGCGGAAATTAAATTAAATTAAATAATTTTATACGATTTTTATTCTTTATATATATATATATATATATATATATATAGATATTAATTACATAATTTGAATTTATTTTGTATTCCAAATTCAATATTTTGTTTTTGTTTTGTTTTAAATTGTTAATTTATTAATTTAAAATTAAATTGTTTTCAATTTTAAATATGTCAAAAAAATAAAAAAAGAACAAGAAAAAACATTTTACATAATTATTATTTATTATAATGATTATTTAAATAATATTTAAGCACGAATCAAAGATTAAAAAAATATCGAAACAATCATCGATACTTATTCAAACGTGTCCACTAAATTTTGAAACTAAAAACAAATCAAGGTAATAAAATGACAAGAAAAACCCCATTATAAATAATTTCACCGATCAATTTTTAAATAAATAATGATAGGAACTTGTCAACGTATAGCAAAAGGTTTTGATAGAAGAACAACGAGACGTATTATGATTTACAAGTCCTATCGATCATATTACAAGGGGAAAACCAGAGTAATTCGCATAAATGAATTAATGGCTAAAGGTGTTCCCGCACTCCTTCCTCTCTATTCCTGACATCGAAAATTTATAACATAGTCGTGACCAATACTTGGACAAAAGATTTATCACAAAATAATACATGTTTTTCACTGTGATATATATTTATTGTATACATATATAAATATATATTTTATACACGTTCACCTAACCTAACTTTTTTATTCATGCTATATCCATAGATATATGTTTTTACTATATATATGATGTTACTATATATATATCTTTTGATTTGACCTTTATTTATATATTTTTTCAATTTTTTATCTTTCAGTACATTTTTGACTAATCAATAACTGTTTTGATTAATTATATTGAAATGAAATACTCGACAAAGTTTATTTTTATAGCTTTAATGCTTTGGAAACTTTTGATATTACTATTTTGAAAACGAAATAACGAAGAAAGAAAAATAAAATAATCGAAAGTAAAGAAATGATAATAAAAAACGGTCATAGATTTTCTAATTGGTCATTCTTTTTATCTTTTTATCTTCAAAATATCTTTTATGATAGTACTAAAGAAGACGAACTTGTACAATGTCGTAAAAAATTCACACTAATCCTAATTTATTATAACCAACAATTTCAAACTTTCTTCTTTTATTTGTTTTTCATATAATTAAGTTATTATTTTTTAATACGTCTTACCCATAAAAAAATAAATAATATAATTTAATAAACTATTTATCTCATAAATTTATTATTATTAAATTTATTTATAAATAATATTATTTATTATCTCATTAAACAAAATTCAACAATAATCGTGTCACGAATTATGTTAATTTTCTAACAAGTATAGAAATAAAATAATAAAAATAATAATAAAATTTAAAAAAGGGGTTGAATTAACTGTTTTCTAGCACCTATCAAATTTGCGCATAATTGGGCCCACAATTATCAACCAATAAAATTATTTTAACGTGCGCACGTACCTTTTTAATATTAGCGATGATGTGTTCTCCAAAAAATAAATAAAAAAAACCATTAGACAGAAGAAGGGTGAAATAAGGTAAAAAAAAAGTCAAAGTTAAATTTAATTTTTCTAGTTTCGTTTCTTTTCTTTCTTCCTGGTAGTCACATAACCTCTCAAAGATCACGTGACAGACAGTCTTGATCGAGGATTGGTCTCACAAATAAAATTACTTTCGGTAAACTATTTTCCTCTTCTTTTTCTTCTTTTTCTTTTTGTTTCCTGTTTCTTCTTCTTCTTTTTCTATTTGTTTCCTGTTGCTTCTTCTTCTTCTTTTTCTTCGTTTTCTTTTTTTGTCTTCTTTTTCTTTTCAATTGGATAACCGTTTTCTTCGACCCCGTCGATGAAACGTTCGACTACGAAGAACTCGGAAATGAATTAATCGACGATGGTCATTGAAGAATAAACCTAATCGAATATCCATACGCATGACTCGCCAAAAGATCGTCGAACCGATTGAAATTCACCATTTAATGATAATAATAATAATAACAGTAATAATAATAATAATGTTAACGTTCTAACTGCTTTGATCATTCGATCCTCTAAATTCTTTCTCACGAACATTTTACGATTTTCTTACAAATTGTCCACTCCGATATTAAATTAATTAACACTAATTTTAAATAGACGTACATTATTTCCATTTATTTATTATTTATTATTATTGTTGTTATTATTTTAGATGTTATTTTTCATTTATGATTATTGTTTATAATATTAGATGTTTTAATGTTAGGAACGAAGAGAGTTGAACAGTTTACGATTATTAATTATTTAAACTTTAATTTCACTTTTTCTCACGACATAAAAAAAGAAAAAAGTGTTATTATAGAATAATTTAAAAAAAAAAAAAGTTAAAAGCGTAATCTTTAAACTACGATCTACTCATTTTGATTTATAAATTGAACAAAAAATTCTTTTCTAACACTTAAAAATAAAATCGCGATATTATCTCGTACTGTAATTTATTAAATTAAGAAGAAAAAAGTAAAAAATATTTGTAAAAGATTCGTCCCTTAATTTTTAATTTTAATTCTTAAAAAAAATTTTTTTTTTTAATTTTTTTTTTTTAAGAACTTATCTAAAACACCGTTCGTCCTTTAGATCCTATCTTAGTAGGGATCAGGATCATTGTCATGTAACCACCGACCACGCTCGTTCGAAGGACATTTCGTACTGACGGCTTTTGCCCAACCGTAACATAAGTGCACCACCACCACCACGCATCTATGAGAACATTTCTAGAGGGTGTTCAGAATCAAGGAAACAACGCGACGACGACTCTCTACGATAAACGTCATCCCTGCTAAACTACCACAAGAAAATATCCCACAGATTCCCTAGATCTAGAAATAAAATCGATTTTGGAAATACCAAATTATCCATGGTGGAATTAAATATTTGATTACCTTCTTTGATTACCATCTGAAGATAAAATCGTTTCCTGTATTACTGATTGTGAATATTGTTTTATTTTATATTCCCGATTTTCAATATTGTTTCATTTTTTACATTACCGATTGTCAATATTGTTCTATTCTAAGTTACCAACTAATTTTTATTTTTATTAAAAATTTTTTTTTTTAATCAATATATTGTTAGTAACTTTGATATATATTTTTAACATGATATATCGATATTATTAAAATAAATAGCATTAGCAATTTTTTTTAACACATAAAGCGTGTTTTGTTCATAACTTTGTACAAACAAAAATATCGATCTTTTTATCGCGATAACATATGTCATTCATTGTTTATCGTATTTATCGTAAAATAGTATGGATTGCTAGAATAAAGTACCAATCAAGAGATAATAATTACCTGAAAACAAAAATTTATAGGATGACTTTCAAAATAATTCATTGTAAATGTTAGAATTTATTGCAATTTATTTTGTAATTGTAATGACTAGAAGAAACAAAAAAGAACATCTTTTATTTCGACAAATAAAAGACGAGTATTATTGTTTTAAACAATACATTTAACATTTGTTTAGTAATACTTTAATAGAGAATAATTTAATTTTGTGTTGTCTTTTTTTTGTATTACATTATTGCATTACATCATAATTTTGTTTATAATAAGTCATTGATAACTACTAAAATATAATACCGATTATATTAAAATTGTTTTTGTTAATCTTTACAATATATTATAAGATTACAAAAATAATTTATTTATTTTCTTATCATTTATTTTGCATTACACAGTTATAACAATTTTGCAAAATGTACAAAATTAAAATTTTCCTAACACGATTAATTCTATTCTATATAATAAACATATATTATTTACTTTCTATACAATACACAATACTTTTTTTTGTTTTTAATTAATTATTTCATCAAAATTATTTGTCTCTATTTAACAAAATTTTTATAAAAATGTTCAGCAACGCATTGGTATCTTGCAAGTTTTTTATCATCAATAATGTTATAAAAATTTTCTATATTTTCAATATCTTCCATAGTTAATTTATCAATATCTAAAACATCATCTTTATCTGCAAGTATAACGTGAATTAGCCAGAAACCAGTTAACAAACCGTATAAACAAAATCTTTTCAATTCAGATTTGAACCAATCGATATTTAAATTTTTAAGATGTTCCTCATTAACGCCATTTTCTTCGAGACATTTAGAAAAATGACGATGATAATGTTCCACTAATTTTTCATAATCATTCTCAATGTAACACGATCTAACACTTGTATAAACAAAATAAAGAAAATCCGTAGCAACCGATGAATGTCTAACAATTTGATAATCGACGAATTTCAAATCCGATATTTTGCCGTTCTTATCATATTTATATAAAATATTATTAATCCATGGATCACCATGACAAATGGTAAAATATTTGTCTTTAGGTAAATTGAACAATTTAGTTAAAGAATTGTAACATTGATTTTTCAACGTTTTCAAATATCCTATCGCATTTTTCAAATCTTCCGATTGATCTTTTATCGATTCCAAATGATGGATAGCACAATTCATACTATTCTCAACTGTACCACCAATCGGAGATTTAGTATCCGTACAAAAAATTATTTCTTTCAATGGACTTGTCAATTCTTCGAAATATTTTGGATCCTTTAATTTTATCGACAATGATTTTCCATGCCATTTCGCTAAATTCTGAAATTTAAAAAACAAAAAATGTATTACAAAAATTATTTAATTGTTTTTTAACACTCGTATGTATTTTTTTTTTTTTTAACTATACTATATATTATCCATGACTTTGTAAAGTAACCAAGTTAACAAATGATAACGTATTTATTTTATTTTTGTTACCATACACACAAAAGTGCAATTTTTAATAAATAGTAATTTTATAAAAAATTATATAAAATGAAAGAAAAATTAAATAAAATTAATATATTATTTTATAAAAAAATATATAATTATATTTAATATATAATATATTTTATTATTATATTATATATAATAAATAAATATATAATAAATATAATATAATAAATTTATTGTATAAATAATTATATAAATATTAATTAAATTTATAATAAATATAATATAATAATTTTATTATATATAATAATTATATGATTAAATAATTTATATTATTTAAATATTATTTAAATATTATAAAAAATATATAGAATAAATATAATTTATAATAATAAATATTAATAATTAATATATATAATATATCTACTATATTTAAAATAATTCCTAATAAAACAAATAAAATATTGACTTTTCTAAATGAAAAAATAAATTGCCGAATGTACTAGCAATTTTTCATAATCTTTTATTATCCGACTGTAATAACGTTTCAACTCAAAAATATTCACGTCTCGTACACCAAACTACCACTAACATTCATTCAGATTCTAATGCATAAAGTAACTATTATATATACATTTTCCAAATGACGCATTTAAGAACATAAGTGAGAAAATCAAATGTAAATATCTTATCAAATAGATTATTAACCTTGTCAGGTATTTACAATTGAACTCATCCTTCATACGTAATATACTCCTATTATATATTATCTTTTATGAAATGATACTAACACACTTATGTGTACACACATAAATATATATAAATATAGTTGCGATACAGATCTAAACTTACGTAAGATATTTATTGATGATTAACAAAAAAAAAATAATAATAAAAAAAAAAACAAGAAAAATTATCAATGAAAAAGATAAGAAAAAAGAAATAATAGTAATAATACCTGTAAGGTGAACAAAGTGTGTTCCAAATCAAGATGATTTCGTCTGTCGCAATTAGTATATCCTTGTTCAGCTAAATCCTCCATAATAATCTCGCCTTTGTCCAATAAAACGAAACGTGGTCCAAAATCACCAATAACAGGTAACAGTTTTTCATATATATATCCTTCGATTAAATATAATGCTTCCGTATTGATCATTTGTGTTACAGGACGCGTATACGGAAGTATCTTGGTCATGAATTTTTTTTTATAAGCTATGAACAAATAAATAATTAGTAATTTGATATAATTGATATGGTTAATATTAATAAATTTGTTTTTGCATTTCTTACTATATATATATATATATNTATATATATATATATATATATATATATATATACGTAACTATTACTGGTATATAAATAACCGTACTGAAGAGATATGGTAAAAAAATAATTAATTATAAAAATAAAATTAAATATATATTATAAATTAAAAAAAAAATTAATAATTATTAATAAAAATAGAAATAAATATATATTATTATTATTGTTATTATTATTATATATTATCGTACTGAAAAAATATGATAAAAAGAGAACAATATATAATAATTATTAATAAAATAAAAAATAAAATAATACTAACGTTTACCGTCCCCAGATTTACCAAAGACTGTAGTTCTGATCATGATCGATGTATAATTGTCACCCTTATTAGATCCTGCTTCATTTTTTGCCTCTTCAATGACAAGTCCATTATCATTTTCAAACTTCCTTAACAACGTTTGCCACTTCGTTCTATCTGTATCTGTAAAAGGAAAATAATTCCAAAAAAAAAAAGTATAAAAAGAACAACAATAAAAAATTAAACGAACGAATAATAAAAATAAAATATGTGATAAAATATTTATACACACATACAAATATACTCTTATTTCTAATATAATATTAAAATTAAACGAACAAATCAGATTTTAAATAAAAATATATCGTATTAATCAAAATAATTAATGTGTATTTTTTTTATTACTTATTATATATTATACATTATTGTTTGTTAAATTTATTATTCTTCCCAATAAAAAAAAATAAAATAAAATATAAGAGAAGAATAATAATTAACAAAAATGAATTATTATATTCTAGAATAATTAATAATATATCATATCAATTGAAATAGTTATATATTATGTATAATATTTATATATTATTATATTACATATATTTATATATATATTATAATATATATTATATTAATTTCCATGTACCCCGAAAAGGAAGCATTATTTTAAATAAAAAAAAAAAAAAAAAAAAAAAAAAAAAATATATAATATTAATTTATATTAATTTTATTTTATATTAATTTATATTATATTATATTAATTAATATATATATTATATTATGATATATTTATTATTTATATATACATATAATTATATAATAATAATAAAAAATATATATATTTTTTTTATTACTATATAATTAACGAAATATAAACAAATATAAATTATTCTTCGTAACAAAAAAACAAAAAACAAAAAAAGTATATAAATGAAAAATAAATGACAAATGAATTTTAATATTATTGTATTATAGAATAATTTTCCAAGTTAACACGTGTGCCATTATTAAATCTCATTCATATAACAAATTATTTTTCCTACAAAAAAAAAAAATTAAATAAAATTAGATAAAATATAAAATGAAAGAATAATAAAATGACCAAAAATGATTGATAATATTGTAGAATAATTTTCTAAGTTTCGCACGTGTGTTATCATTGAATCTGACTCGCTCGTACCTGACATAGTTTTCTGCTCCATTTTTGATCGTAACCGCACTAGACCTAGGCCGATAGCAAACTATTTGCTTGATAGCAAGCGCTGCTATAATAATGCATTAGGATGCTTTGACGTAGCGCCTGAGATAAGTGCAGGTATTACAGAAGATCTACAGACTTCTCGCATTTCGATTATAGTTTTTTTTCTTTTTCTCACACATGCTCACACGTATACATACACGTAATCATTCCTATCTATTTTTCCTCTCCCCTCTTATCCAACCCACCCACACACTCCCATATCTGTCTATTTCACATACACACGTTCTAACACATTCTAATTTACTATGTCACTTTTCCTAGTAATTAGAAACAAAAAAACAACAAATGTTAAAAAAGAAAAATCATAATGATTCAAACACTATTATGAATGATGAAGTTATTTAACGTATCCCATTGGTGGAAAGACCAATATTACCATATTTGGTTATTACTTTGTTATTATAGCTATTTTTCTCATGAAATCCTTTGTATATATGCAAACACGTTAATGTTTGATATTCAAAGTCATATACACGTTTTAGGAAAAAATAGAAAATAGAAAATAGAAAAATAAAAGAAAAATATTCTCAGTGTTAAGAGTATTTAACAAGGTCAAGAGCTAATAAATCGGACTGACGTTGCAACAATCTGATGTAGTATATGTCTTTAGTTTCTCTGTTTAATTCTATTCTCTGTCTTTGTTACTCAGGTTTGTCTAGTATTATCATTTCTAGCATGTAAACGCTATGTCATCGTTTCACCTTGAACGAATAGGCTAACACATTGGAACTTGGCAATTGAAATATTCCGGTCGATTGATGGGGGGGACTATATTTTTAAATGCTTACGTTTTCTTTGTGTGTGTGTATATGCATCTACATTGTTTTTTTAATTTCTTTATTGCCAACTTCTTAATAAACGTAATGAACGATATTAACAAACAAAATTATATAAAACAGTCGTTAAACAAATCGATCAGTTTGTTGAATAAATAATTTTTTATTTATATAATATTAATATTAATAATAATATATTTTTATGGAACAGTGTGTATGTGTGTGTTTTTGTTTTATTTTATTTTATTTTATTTTTTGTTAATTTCATCAACGTCATTAATGATGTGAACTAAAAAATAATTCTAAACAAAATAATCGATCAATTAGGCTATATAATTAACCTTTTATTTTTATTTATATTGTATTATTATTAATAATAGTACATTTTTTATTGAAAAATTACGTCATTTGCATTAAACATGAATCATGTTAGAATATAAGTTTAAAATAAAGATAAAGTTAAAAAAATTAATATCACAGGAAGAAAAAATGGTACTGAATGAATTTGATAAATGCAAAAAGTAATCAAATGACATGTTGTTTTATAAGTGACGTAACATGAATAATAACTCATAACTATACGTTTATTGTGTGTGTGTGTGTGTGTGTGTGTGGTCCGGTTGTTCTCTTAATTGCACAGAAAAGTCGGTGATGTTATAAGAAAAATATCAACAACAAAAAATCTAACAAATCCAGAAACGGATGTAAAAGATTCAAATAAAGAGATAAATGAAGATTATAACAATGTAGATAAAATTTTATCATATTTTTGACATCAAACAAAATTGATAAGCAAAAATAAAATCAAATAAAAATAATAATAATAATATTGCAATATAATTTATTTTAATAACATTATTAATAATATATATATATATATATATA
>NW_015149054.1:111589-128181 GCF_001465965.1 Polistes dominula | reverse complement strand
TTATAATAATATTATATACGATGATATGTTCTTGTAGTCCCAATGATTAATATGCACGTTTTTGTGCAAATGTCTCAGACTTGAGACACGTTTTGGACGGATTGATCCAAACATTGCGTGAACATTCCGAGTTGAAAATTGTTTAACAATTTTTTAATTGAAATTTTTGAAAAATTTCGTTAATAAACAAAAATTGATAAAATTGAAAATAAAACAAGAAGAATTTCATATTCATGTTTGTATTCGTTCTTAAAGTAAAATCAACAACGAATTAACACAATTACATTTAAATTATTAAAAAATTATTTAGAAATTTTTAAAAAATTGTTTTCAATATATTTGTAACACATTGTTAATTTATTAAGTAGCCAATTGGATTGCTCGGAATGTCCTCGAATGTTCGGGATAGTACTTGACGAGGCCTCGGATTGTCATGTCGAACCTCGTCCTCGAAAGAGATGACAAATTATAATAATAAAAATAATAAAAATAATAATAATAATAATAATAATAATAATCATCATCATCATTATTATTATTATTAAAAAAAATAAAAATAGAAAAACAATTAAAATTAGAATAAAACAATGAAATAAATAGTTACGTTAAGAAAGATAAGACAAAGTTATTACAATATAAAAAGTATGAGGTCAAGAAAGAAAAAATGTGTCGAGATGGTAAAATTACAATTTAGAAAAAAAAAGAAAAGAAATAGAAAAAGAAAGAAGAAAACAAGAAAAAGTAACTAGAGAGAGAAAAATCGGCTATATCGAGACACACACTCGCTATACATATTTTTTTTCATTTTTTTTTCTTTTTTTTTTAATATACTTTGCTATCTCTCGTGGCGAATCGACCATTTTTTTTTTTTTTAAATATATATACATATATCTGTTTTATATATGTATATATATATAAAATTTTATTTTTATTTATTACATTTTTTTTCCTTTTTTCTTTCCTCCCATATTTCTCTTTTGTTTTTTATCGTTTTTTTCCTCTCATTATACTTTTGGTTTATTTGTTTGTTTGTTTGTTTGCGACTCTCATTGAAGAGGCAACGCACGGGAGCCTCGTCACATACTTGAAATTAAATTGTTCTTTTTTTTTTATCTATATCGCGTACAATTTTTACTAATAATAACCCAGATCCTTACGTTTCTGCGTCGATATGTTATGTATGTATATATATATGTTTGTTTTTGTGTAATATATGTATATGCATATATGCAATTAATGCATATATGAATATTTTATATATGTCAGTATGTATGTATATATGCGTTTATGTATTCGTGTGTTTATCATATGAGTTTGTTCCGCGTTGGGGGGACGTGTATTTTTAATATGTCAATTTTTTCTCTTTTTTTTTTTTGTTATAGTTTTATATCGCTACGGTAAAGTTACCATTACTTAAATATCACAATAACCTTACACAGAAAGCTGCTACAATTTATTACTATTGATTATTTCCTACTGATTAATTTAATATTACTTATTATCATCATCATCATCATTATCATCGTCAGCATAAGCATCGACATGATTTAAAATCATCATTATCATCATCATCATCATCATTATAATCGTCGTCTAATCTGTTTCATTATCATCATCATCATTATTAAGGATTGTTATAATTAACGTCAACATCATCGTCAGTGTTCATAGTCATCGTCATAGTCATTGTCATCGTCGTAGTCATCGTCATCGTCATTGTCTTCGTTACTTCGATCGAGATTCACATTATTTTATTTAAATAATTATTTATTTATTTATTTATTTCTCTTTTATTTTTCGTTTCACATATATTTTTTAATTAAAATTCTTTCTCCTTTTTGCAAGAATATATATGTATATATATATTAATAATAATAAATTATTATTATTAATAATTAAATATATATGTATTAAATTAAATGAAAAGTTTTTCTTTCGAATACATTGAAATTGAAACTTGCAAAAAAGACAAAAAAGACAAAAATAATTAATTAATTCACATTGTCAATCGTTAAATCGGCTTTTTCTCGTAATCATTGCCATTTGTATTTTATTATGCATCTACACGGCACTTTTTTTTATTTTAGCTATTAAAACCTTCATTTGTTTTTAATTTTCCATATTGTATTTCATTTTCCGTTTGTATTGTGTCTTTCGTTTTTTTTCATCATTTTATCTTTCTCTCATATTTGTGAAACTTCTTTTTCTATTCCATATTTATACTGTTCGATATTAAACTTTGTTAACTATCGTACGAATATTTTTTTTTATATTGTTTATTTTTCTTCTCATGTCAGTGTGTGTCTGTTTGTGTATGTATTTTATTTTTTATTTACTTTTTACTTTTATCTTGCCATTTTAAGAGTATAAAAAATATCCATTCAATGATATCTATTTAAATTGTCCCTTTTTTTATTTTTTATTTATTTATTTATTTTTTCTTTGTCATCATCGTACTTTCATTCAAAATATGTATACGCTCGTGACATATTATTGGAATTTTTTTAATTATAATATGCGAATAATTTACTGTGATTTCCATCCCCTCTTTTTCCTCTTCCCCCACCAACTGATCCAACTCCCCCACCACTTTATCAACTTGATCATTCATACTCTTCTTCTTTTTCTTTTATTTTTCTTTCCTTCTTTTTCTTACTAACAAGTTTCCACGCGCGGAGAAACGTCTTATTAGATGAACAGTTGTTTAATTATATATAAAACATTTGTATATTATAAACAGTATAGGTGACAATTGTATTTATTTATTTATTGTTTCACCGCAATCGAGGATTCGGATTTGTGGACTTTGGTTTTTTTCTTTGACTCGCAATGATTATTATTATTAATATTATTATTATTATTATTATTATTATTATTATTATTATTATTGTTATTACTTTTTTTCTTTGTAATTATATGAAATATATTTGGTCGTTCGTTATAATTCGATACTACTTGAAAACTACTTCAAAGCAGAAAAATACTATATATATATATATATATATGTATCGTGTTTGTGTGTGTAAATATGTTTTGTGTATTTTATATATATATATATACGTATTATAATTAAAGATATCTATTTGACAATATTGCAACGCATGATCTCCGCGCGTGAAGACCGACACCAATTTGTTTTTTTTTTTGTGACGTCGAACGAGCATGTTAATTACACATTATTTTTATTTTAATAAATATTCCTTGGACGTCCAAATTTGGGTTATTTTTTGTTTTGCTTCGTACAATATTGTATGTGCTATATATATACATATCACTATTCATTGATTATAAATTTTCTCACCAGCGTATCTTATTTTTTTTTCGAAACAAATTATGTTTGATTACTTTCTTTCTTTCTTTCTTGTTATTTCGTTCATTTGGAAATTTGAAATCGTCACTGATAAAATATTAATTAATTCGTTTTTGTTTTGTTTAATTAAATAAATCAAATGATTTATACATAAATATATATCAATGACGAGATCATAAAAATCTTTGACGAGTTTGAATGAGTATTTCGTTGGTTGGTGGTCTCATATCGAGTTTTATTAATCATGCTATGCTTTTGGTTTTTCTTTTTTTCGAAAAATCGTTCGATCATTTTATCGACCGAGTTTTTTATTTTTTTTTCAATCATTAATTTGGTAAACAACAAAGAACAATTGGATATGATTTATACATATACATATATACTCCTTTATAAAAAAAAAAAATAAATAAAAGCTAAAACAAAACGAAAGTGTTTTGAAAATGTACTACGCCTATAAACGCTCGATTGAAATTAATCATAAATTTAAACACTGTCTTTTTGTGTTAATAATAATAATTAATAATAATTATATAAATAATAATAATACTATTCTCACTAAAATAAAATATATCTATGTAATACCTTTGTGACATAAATTTTAATCAAAATATTCAATAAATAAATTAAAATAAATTTTTTTCATAAAAATGAAACTATGAAAATGAGCGTAAAATAGACGTACATACAATGTTGCATGTGAACTTTGGGAACACATAACTTTGTTGTAGTTGTCTTATTTTATTTTTTTTTTAAATAATAATTTTGGAATGATATTTGTATACGACGACAATCTATTTTTTGGACGTTGTGTGGTATATTCTATTTTTTATCTTTTGAATTTTTTTTTAAATTATATCTCATTTTAAAAAAATTGCTTTTTTTTTTCGATGAGTTTCTCTCATTGGAGGATATTTGTTCATAACACAGAACACGACGGATCTCGACGGAATATAGTTTAAGAATAATACTGATAATCATCTGTTTCGTCGATTAAGCATTTTTTCAAGAAATTTATAAATGCTTTTTTCCTGATTATTATTATTATTATTATTATTATTATTATTATTATTATTATTATTATTATTATTTAATTCTCCAGAAAAAGGCTAGTTTAATATTTTCTTTCTTCTTCTTTTCCTTTTTTTTAATTTTCTAAGTACGTTGAACTATACACACAACCATCGTACAATATAGTTTAACAATAATCATTAAATATAATAATAATAATAATAATAATAATATATGTATATATATTCTACCAAAGCGAATAAGACTTTCATTCGTGAATTCTTAACATTAAGAAAAAAATTATTAAAAAGAAATAAAAAAAATAGAAAAAAAAGGCAAATTATTAAATAAAATCTTAATTGACAAGTTTTAGTCAGGTTTATTATATTATTTAATTATTAGATTCGCTTATAAATGCGTTCGTGTTCTCAATATTTTAATCGAGTTGAAAAAAGTATAACTCGTAGTTACATTTTTACGTAAAATATTAACGATGATATGTTATGTTCATGACTTATTTGGTATTTAAATTAAGCTCGTAAGATTTAATAAATCTCAAAAAGCTTTAAATACTTTTTTTTTTTAATTGTGTAAGGCTTGGGTTTTTATATTTGTTTTCTTTTGTTTTCTATTTATATATAGAAAATATCGCGTAACTTAGGCGACTAGCTTATTCGATCTTTTAAAAAATTGTTAACACACGTTGACATTGAAATAAAAAAATTTTCTATAAAAGTTTTGTTTTTCTGAAAAATTTTATGAAATCGTTGCCGATCGATTATATTCCGATGACGATGATAATCGTACGAATTTTTATTTATTTAATTATTCTTTATGAATAATTATAATTCATTTAAAAAAAAAAAATTATAATAGTCAGAAAAAAAATTCTTCTTTTTAATATTGTTGATAATCAAACTGATTTTTTATGTCCCACCAATATAAAATAATTAAAAACAAAAAAGATTTAATAATAAACGTTCACGTTTTATCATTGAATTTTCATTTAACAATAAAAATTTAATAAACGATCGAAAGATTAGTCCCTCTAATCACAGCAGATAAATATTTTTTCAAGTTCGGAATTATATTTTCACATCTCAATTATGATATTTGTTTATTCTTCTTTATTTCATTTCACTTTATTACCATTTAATTCTTCTTTATCATCATCTTAATTTTTGTTCATCTTTCTTCTCAATTTTCTAATCTTTGGAAGGATGTACGTTGCTAATCTTTGGTTAAGAATATTTTTTGTTATTTTTTCGTAGTTTGATCTCAACTAACTTGAGTTTAAACCATCCCTCTCTCTCTCACACACACACACTCATTTTTTTCACTCATTGTGAAACATACTTGCATATATTTCTGAAAACCCTTTTTTCGATGATAACATACGAATAAATTATAATAATTTAACGTATGTTTTGTTTTATTTTTCTTCTTTCCATCCATTTTTTGTTAGTCTTCCTGTTTATTTTATTCACTACCATTAATCCATTTTTTATTTTATTTTATTTTTTTTTATTTCAAACACAACCCTTTTTTTCTTCGTCATATTTTTCACAATCTATCACAACGTGGCAAGAAACAAAAAAATCACAGAGAGAGAGGGATTTTTGTAAGACAATCCATTTTTTTTCTATTTTTGTTCTTCTTTAAGTTTATTATCCTTTCGTTTTTATTTTTCCTTACCCCTTTTTCATGCTCTCTCTCTCTCTCTCTCTCTCTCTCTCTCTCTCTCTCTCTCTCACTTTCTCTCACTTTCTCTCACTTTCAATATCATATATCTCGTATTTTATATTATCACGTTGTTCCATCTGTTTTATTTTATTCTTTTTGGTAGTCTCGGGTATTATGATGGACGATGTTGTTGAACGTTGATTAAAAAAAAGAAAGGTAATTGTCCCAAGTTTATTCTAACAAGACGATATGTGTGTTATTATCTCATAATCTTGTTAAAAAAAAAAATGATCGATATTATCTTCATTCGATATCTCGATAAGAGATAATAATATTAAACGTTTCTTCTTTGCAAAAGCTCATTTTAATAATAATTATTATTACCTTTTTATAATATATTATTTTATTTTATTTTATTTTATTCTATTTTATTTTATTATTATATACCGATCAAATATTTTTATCATTTAATAAAGATTTTCTCACGTTATTTGTTTTTACATATGTATTGATATGTACCATTCCTTTCCCCCTCCCTCACACCCCATCCCAGTATATTTAAATGTTTTTATTTTTTTATTATTTTAATGTAAATATGTGTACGAATTTTTTTTACAAGCATTTTCCTATCGCATTCTTTTACCAACCCTCGTTTTATTATATTTTAACAGCATAACGATTGTGTTTAATTATTTAATTAAGTTAAAATGTAATTCATATTTTGCGATAATATTGCAATGTGTTGTATATTGGAAAAAACAAAAGATAGAAAAAAAAATCAAATAAAAAGTATCGAGTCTCAAAATAGATCACTTATCATTTCCACCCAATTTATTTAAACGTCACCTGTTTCACGTTGCATTTTTAATCTCATTTACCTTTTTTTCTAGTTTCTTCCTTTATCCTGACTTTTGTAAATTGTAATTCCTTTTTTTTTCTTTATTACAGTAGAAAATATCTGATTGACCCAATGTACATATTTCTTTTTGTTTGCTTAAACGCGAGTTTTTTTATTTTTTTTTATTTTATGTGTGTAAATGTTCGTGTATTTCTCTGATTTTTTTCTTTCATACTTTCATATATTTTTTATTTTCTCTCACTTTCTTTCCCATTTCTTTCTCATTCTTTTCYTTTTTTTCTTATATATATATACATATACCATATTCTAATATTCTTATTTATTTACGCAATAAACACTACTATCTAAAGAATATTACATTACTAGCAAATACTATCTATTGATATGAATTAGTTCACTTGTAAAGCACTTTAAAATTCAACTTAACGATCCCCCATCCCTCACCCCTGCCCTTTCTCTTCTTTTTTTTTTTATCGATCGCCGACGACGAGTATACGTTTATCTTAGATATCTAAAAAAAAAAAAAAAGACAAAAACAAAATTCGATTAAAACCAGTTATACGATTACAAGGAATGAATTCGCACTATTATTTATTTATTTATTTATTTATTTATTAATATTACTATTTATTAATTATTATTATTCACCGAGATTATTTAACCGATGATTTATAATTATTCGATATTCTCCCCCCTCCTCCTCCTCCTCTTCCTCCTCCTCCTCCTACATCTTCTCCTCCTATTTTTCATCGTCGAAATATTTTATCAAACTACTGCGATAGAAACTTCTACAAAAAGCAAAGAAGAGAGAACAGATACATATATACATATATGTATGTATGCATATATATATTACTTTCAGTATTATCTACATTGTTCTTGTCGAAATTTTTTCCTTCGTTAAAAAGGCCAATTGGGGAAACTAGAAAAAAATTTTTTTGCTAATCGTACGATACTTTTGAAAGACATATATACATATATATATATTGTATAGATATAGATATGTATATATGTTTTTTTTCATATGATACCTTATACATATTTTCTTGATAATTTGTTTTATTTTTTTTTTTTTTTTTTACACGCGGAGTACGGGCAAAGCTCGTTTTCGTCGGATCGTTTTAGATATGTAGATTTTGTCTATATATGTATATATAATTATTTTATATATATATATATCGCGATCATCTGTTTCGTGTTGAATTTTATTCACGTTGACGATGTTTCATCTCTTAATTTTTATTTTATTTTTGTTGTTGTTCTTTTTCATCTTCTGTTTCTTCTCTTACCACCCACCCCTACCTTTCACCTCCCTTTTATCATTCCTTATTTATTATTTTTCAAATAATTATTTTTTCGAACGACAACATTCGAGCAATCGCGTTTTTAAATATATAAAAATTACAAATGAAATAATTAAAAATCAAAAATTTGTTTTTGCAAAAATAAAATAAAATAACCGCGTTATGTTTTGTTTGGTTTTACTGTTAAATAATAATAATAAAAAAATTGCAAACTCGATATTGTAAAAAAAAAAATTAGAAAACGTGATATTGCAAAATAAAATTAAAAAACCGTGTTATGATGTTTGGTTTATTTAAAAAAAAAAATTTTTATCTTTTCTTTATTTTATTTTCTTGTTTTCTATTTCAACGAAACGAATTTGTGCATCGAACACACCGAACCGTGTAATTAAATTTTATTCTACCATTACCATTTTCTAATGGTAAAAGATTTCAATGACGAATTAATAAATTAAATTAACGAGTTGTGTTTCCTACTATACAAGGCTTTTGGTTTTTTTTCTTACTTTTTTTTTTTTTTAAACTTCAATTGACTATAATCGTTCATTATTTGGTATTGTTTGTAAACCGATAAAACAACGATTTATAACATTTTAAATGTATCGTTCAAAGTGATGAATATGACATTAATTGTACAATGAAGTTTAAAATATTTTTTGGGAATTTAAAAACGGCTAGTTTACAATAAATAATTGTTTCAATTAATATGTATATATATAAGTGTACTAATTATGGTTTTTTTTTTTTTTATTAGATTTGTTCTTTCAAAACGGAACAAAATTTTTAAGAATATATAAAGTCAAGTTTAGAATAAATAATTTTATCAATTAATATATATATAAGTGTATTTATATGGTTTCTTTTTTATCGGATTGGTTCTTTAGAAACATAAACAAGATTTAAAAAAAAATATAAAAAGTCAAGTTTAGAATAAATAATTATATCAATTGATATGTATAAATAAGTGTACTGTTTATGGTTTTTTTTTCTTTCGAAACATAAACAAAATTAATTAAAAAAAAATAATATATATATATATCATAATATATCACTGCATACTTTTCAATAGTTAATACTTTCCTCTTAACTATAAAGCGAGTTCTTTGGTAAAATAATTAATTAATTTAATTACTTTAATTACTTTTTTAATGAATCACGAAAGTAAGAGAGAGAGATAGAGAGAGAGAACAAAAATATAAAAATATATGATAAATCGAAAAAATTCGTAATAAAATGAAAAATTCAAATACAAATAATGATTATTATCATTTATAACATTTTTCGTTTGCTCGTAATGATAATGTGATTACTTCTTTTTCTTTTATTCTTTTTCTTCCCCCTGAAATCTCGATATATTTTATGGGATGTAAGGCCTCGTTTGGCTCACAGCATTTAAAAATTGTTCTATTATATTTTTCTCTTTTATTTTTTTTTTTTTGCAAAATTAACATATCTAACAAACATATTCATCCTTTTTTCTTTTCCTGTTGTTCTTTTTTCATTTTTCAATCGTTCTATTAAACCATAAGTACAATCTTCGAATACAGTTTTCAAATTAACTGCGTCCGAATTATTCGCACGTTTTAATATATTAAATAAATACATAAATAAATTAATGAATAAGATTCTTTTCTTTTTTTTTTTAATCATTTTTTCAACGATACTTCTATAAACATATATAAAATAACTTAGAAAAAACTTTGTAACTTTGTATGTTTATTTTCGAGTTGAATTATTCGTGATTATTGATTCAAAATTATTAAGAAAAGTAAAAAAGAAAAATAAATGATATAATATACTTAGTAATACGATGTAAAACATTAAATACATAAAATACATATATAAAACGATTCATATAATAAAACCACACTAATATTATTAATAATTTACGTATATCGATATATAATAACTATTATATAATATTAATCATATATATAAATTTAATTCAATATATATCACGAAAGTTATCATGTGTTAAGATAGATAATATTATAAATAAATAATTAAAGTAATAAATATAAATCGAATCTCTTAAAATATTATTATTGTATAAGTAATAATAATAAAACTAAAATATACTAATACTAATGACCACGTTAAATAACCACGACAAACAAACAAAAAGTGTATTCGTGTTTCTTCTTATTGCATGCATTAAACATTTGTTTATCGAGGATACAAAATTATTATATTAATCAGCAAAATTGGAAATATGCAAATATGCTAATTGCAATCTATTTAAAATTGTCATCTATCTATTGGTGATAATTTAAAAAATTCATATCGTGTGTATAGATAAAATGAAGATCATTGAAAAATATTAAAAAATTTAATATAAAGATGAAGAAAAATTACTTCGTTCGTGATTCATTTTTGTGCTCGTGACTTTAATAGAATAAAATTATTTACGATTAGATATTTTGTTGTTGTTGTTGTTTAAAGGTTCGTTTTAGGAATTTTTTTCGATAAAATATTTTGATTTCTATGACGTAAAACATAATCCACCGAAACAATAATACTGAACTATGTTTAATCATGAATTTTCTTTTTTTAAATACTTTTTTTTTTTAAATATCGAAGTCTATTGAAATAAAATAAACAATATATATAAAAAAAGAAATAAACCCCTACAAAAAAGGACGGATCGTGTTTTGTAATTTTCAAGTACGCTTCGATGAACGCATTAATAAAAAAAACCATGAAATCGAAATCGTCCTTATGTAAAAAAGTATATACAAATAATGATTATTTTTTTTTTTTTAAAATAATACAATAATCGATTACCCTTTTTTACGTGATAATTGCAATTTTATCTATCTCTCTCTTGTTTGAACCTATTGTTTTTTTTTTTTTCATATGTGTATCATTACCAATATTTAATTACTTTTTCATCTTGTAAAAATTGTTTCCTACTTTCTATTAAACTTTCATCGTTTGACAATGGACATTAGTATCATAATCATCATTATCATCATAATCATAATTATAATCTGTCAAATTAAATAATATTGCTCAAAATGGGTCGTTCGTTTTTCCTTACGATTTTTCTATTTGGTTTCTTTTGTTAATTTCACCCGAAAGATTAAGAAATATACGATATACATACATATATACATATATGTCTATATATACATATATATATATATATAGTGTAACGAACCCTGAATACCATTTGCAATGTACTCTTATCACTCTTTCCACACGATATTATACTTTTCTCTGCCATCAATTTCCCTGAAACCATAATTCGGTCCCACTCTATATATGTATACATATATAAATACATATACATATATATGTGTCTTGCGTTCGTGTAATATGTGATTAATATGTCTATTTCATATTTATCCCCGATATTATCATAATCAATAATACCGAACGTTATATAATTTGTCGTTTTTTAATATTTGTAATTTAATACACACGTTTTTTCAACCTGTGTGGCAATTTGTTTTTGTTTACTATTGAAAACCAACCGAGATGTTTCGTAAAAGTGTAAAATTTATTCCATTTTCTAATCAACGAACAGATGTATTCTTAATTTGTTTTATCCTTTTTCCTATTTCTCTTTGTTCTTACTTTTTTCTCTATAATTTTTGGTTTGTATTTCTTGTTTATTTATATATCTTTTTCCCTCTCTCTCTCTCTCTCTCTCTCTCTCTCTCTCTCTCTCTCTTTTAGCAGCGAAAGAAACGACAAAATGTTTATCCAACTGCGCGATTTCATTTGTCCCGACCTATGAAATTAACTCCGTTCCTATGCCCATCCCCTCCACTTACTCATCCCTTCCACTTTCCTATCCTCTCCACTTCCCCATCCCCACCACTTCAAGTATACGAGCCATTTATTTTAAGATTTATATATTGTTAAATCAAAATTTGTCAGTTGTTTGTTAACTATAATAACGTGTACCTATACATCTGAAGTTGTTAATTTTAATAAAAAAAATTTTGAGTAATAGGAAAAATAAAAAGAAGGTATTGAAATTATTGTTAGTTCATTTTCAAAATAAATAGCTCAATTATTTCATTTTTTTTTTATATGCATATATGTATATATATCTTCTCTTTTTATCGTTTCTTCTTTTCATTTTCATTATTTTCTGTCACCCCAATATTAATCATCAATGTGTTGAAACGAGATCGATCGAGTTTTCCTGTTTTGTTATATTTTTTTTTTTAATATTTTCACAACGCTTATAGCAAGTGTCGTTAACACCAAACGCATTTGAAAATATTTAAAAAATTTTTTGGTTTAATTTAAATAATTGTGTTTCGGCGTTATAATAAAATGCCCTCGTTATACTTTTCGATTCATATAGTGTTTTAAAAAGACTATTTTTTTAAAAATAATTACTAAAGCATTGATTGTTCTTGTCAACCTTATCCAGACCCTTTTCTACAATCACCCAATCTTCACACCTACCCCCCTACATTCAACCCTTCTCAGCAACTTTCGATTATTTAGTGAGTTTATTGTTAAATATTATTAACACGAGTGCGATTTTAGGACGGCTAAAAGGATATGTGTCTATCGCGATGCAACGTAATTAAGTAATTATTATTATTATTATTATTATTATTATTATTATTATTATTATTAATTATTAATATTATTATTATAATTATTATTATACTTTCTTTCTTTCTTTATTTTCTTATCTACCGATCGTGATTTGGTTTACCGAAATTATTTTGAAAAACTTTTATAATCTTATCGATAATACAAAATGAAAAAGTTTAATAAATAATTATTTTATGATATTATTATTACTATTATATATTCACGAAATATTAAAATTCTCTCGTCAGGATATTTTTCATGTTTGTTTAATGGAATTATTCTAGTCGAAAAATTGTAGAAAAACATAAAAAAATTAAAAAAAAAAAAAACAATTTCTTTTGTATACGCGTCGATTGTTATAGACTTTTGAGATAGAAAAATCGTTGACGAAGTATTTTATTTTATTATTATTATTATTATTATTATTATTATTATTATTATTATTATTATTATTATTATTATTATTATTATTTTAACTTATGTTATATAGTTTCAAACCGCGAGATTAATTGATTATAAAAAAGGTGTTATAATAAAACAAAAACTTATATGCAACCGTTGAATGTAAATTCATAAAAATAGTCTTATTATTTGAGCCGTTTAATTAAAATAATTTCATTTTTAAGAAAACTAAAAAATATTATATATATATAGTGAGTACGTAACGAAACGGGTTCCTATAATTTTTTAAATTATTTTTAATTCAATTCGAAATACCTAATCTTTTTCCATAATTATGGAATCCTTTTTAAAAATCCTTTTTTCTTATCATGCGATCGTGCGAGTCACCAAATGTAAACGAACGAACAAAAATATTACCTTTTTAATTTTAAAATGTTAAATGTTAAACCGGTTATAGTTTAAATGTAAAATTTTGTTAATTTAAGGGTGGTAATATCGAAACGAAAAAAATCCTATTTGTTTCTTTTTTATGTTCTCGTTAGTTTGTTGTCTTTTTGTTACACTGGTTTTTTCTTCTTGTTTAATTTTTTTTTTAATACAATAAGAACCTCTCTTTTATTCCGACGATTTGCAATTACGAATTAAAATCCCTAAAATGCAATTAATTTTTCCTCGACCATTGTTGTTTGTTTTATTTGTTCTTTTTATGTTTTGTTTTGTTTTAGTTTGTTTGTTTAATTTCTGCGTGAAACTTGTACCTATATACATAAGGCAATGACCACGAACATTATTATTATTATTATTATTATTATTATTATTATTATTATTATTAATTATTTCTCATTTATTTTTCGCCTAACTTCGATTTTTTCATTCGATTTTCATTCGATATTTATTTTTTTTATTCTAACAACAGCACGTTTTTTTTTTAATGTATATATATATAAAGTATTTATCATGTATTATATTCGATATATGTTATAGCATTAGAACGTCACATTATTTTTAACAGACCCAAAAGTAGGGAGAGACACGAAACAAATTCTTGACCTTTCAAAACCGTCCTAAAATCCAGCGGATAATTTTTTTCTCTTTTTTTTTTTATATTATATTTACAGGATCCGATCGAATTATATTTACAAACAAGAACGTGGAGTGACTTTTTATGGAAAAAAAAAAAATATATCCATATATATATAATAAGAAAACATTAGAAATAAAAAATAAAATTATCATCGCTTAAAGTTTCTTTCCTTTTCGATTAAA
Organism: Polistes dominula; assembly: GCF_001465965.1. The sequence goes on along the minus strand of NW_015149054.1, from coordinate 113,786 downwards.
ATAAAAGTTTTGATTTTCAAATTCCAAAAGATAATTTAATAATTTTATTCAAATAATAAGAAAATATTAAAATAAAAAATAAAATTATAATCGTCCGAATTTACTTTCGTTTTCATTTAAAATTGAAACTTCCAAATTCCAAAAGACAAGAATATTTAATTCAATTTTTGTTTTGTTTAATTAATTTGTGTTGTTTTTTTATTTTTTCTCCTGTTTTTCTCCATAAAAAATCACATCATCACCCACCTGCTTGCACACATTATTCGGCCAGATCCTATATACAAATATATATATACATACATATACATATTTATGTGTATATATATAAAAAGAAGAAAGAATGAAAAAACAGCGCTAGAGAGGCATAAACATTGAATTTTTTACTTTTTTCTTTTTTTCCTTTTCTCTGTATGTAGTACGTGTGTGTATGTGTTTTTCTTATTTTTTTTTCTTTTAGACGTTTAACATCCGGACGAGAGGTTCTTTTACTTTTTTTTTCTCTTTCTCATTTTTTTTTTATCTACAGTTTACGATTAAAGCATGACTCGACCAACGGGAAGGCACTTGGACAAATTACGTGCCGAGTTGGCCGCTGTTTATTTTATTTTATTTTATTTTATTTTATTTTATTTTATTTTACTTTATTTTATATTATTTTATATTATTTTTTCTTTTTTTTCTTTCTTATTATTTCTTTTTTTTATTATTTTTCTAGTACGCACGGCAAAATACCTGTTCCGTCTTGGCTTAATAATCTTTTCCCGTTTTGTTATTTCCTCAAGTTTCTATTTTTTTTTTCCATATTTTTTAATCCATCCTGGATACACCACGACCATCACCATCAACATGATCGTTTAGCATTTTTTAACGTTTCTTCTAATTGTTTCATTATTCTTTGCCCCATTTTTTTTTTTGCCTAACTCGCCCTAATCCTATGATATGTTCACATTCATTACATATATATATATATACACACATATACATGTACAAATACATATATATGTATACATATATATATGAATAAGGTTATCACTTAATAATCGTTCGATTTAATTAATCATTTTTCTCCCATTTCATACCCCAACCCCCACCCTCACTCTCCTTCACTTTTACCTTTGTTTCTTTCTCATACATCTGGATCTTTTTAATTTCATCTTAATAATCTCATATTATTTTCTATACGTTTATTTTCTTTTTTCATTTCCATTTCATTATACTTCATTATACTTCACATTCCAACCTACCCCCTACCCCCAATAATCTTACCTCATACTTAAACCAATCAATATCATGATCCTTTAAAAAACAGCCCACCTGAACACCCACGTTCTTTCTTTCATTATTATGTTTTTTTTTTTTTAGTATCCATCCTACGTAAGAATAGATATAGCACAACACCCACATTTATCCAACAAGAATACATAATTTTTTTCATCATGCAAAACGCACCGTGCACGTGGTACTCGCGCACTTATGCAAAAAACCCCCTGGTTGATAATAAAACATAAATACACGCATCTTAGGGCACCTTTGGTATTAAGCTTGATGTACATAACTCTGTCTCTCTTTTTCGTCTATCTTTCATCATCATCATCATCATTTTCTCATATCGCTTTTAATAAGTAGAATAAATTACGTAACATCGTCTACGAGCCACTACAAATTTTTTTTTTACCATTTCTTTTTTTTGTTTCATTCTCACTCACTCTCTTTCTCTCACTTTCTTTCTATTCCCCAATATTTTCCATAAAAGATGTAACTGGGTGTACGTTTGTTTGTTTCTATGTGTATGTGTGTGTGTGTTTGTATGTTGTGTGTGTGTTTGCGCACGCGTTAATTAATCATTTTGAAAAGCTTCGACCGAAAAACGTGTGTTTTTTGTTTAATTATTTTGTCGGTTCATCTTAAAAATCGAATAAACTTGACCATTATTTACAAAGAGATCGTTTAGTTTCAATGGCAAAAGATCGGCCATCTTGTATAAAACCTATTTTTTGTTTCTTTTTTTTTATTAATTTTTTTATAACCCCCCAAATCCCATCCCACCCCATCCCGTTTCATCATTGTTTAATTCTTATAGTAGTTTTTCAAGTAAAAAGCTGTGAAGGATAGCGTGACTTGCGCGAGCGCTTGATTATTATTATTATTATTATTATTATTATTATTATTATTATTATTATTATTATTATTATTATTA
>NW_015149054.1:88287-111259 GCF_001465965.1 Polistes dominula | reverse complement strand
CTTTCATCAAGACGACAGCGCGTGCACGCTCGTTCGGTTGTGTTCTTTTATTTATTTTATTCCATCGTTATGTTTTTTCTTTTTTTTTTTTTAATATTTTCCCGATGAACGTCGAGACGTCGTCGCCGGCATTTTGAGGCACGAATTTTATATTTCTCCTAAGGAGGAATCCTTTTTTTCTTATCCTTGATCTTCTTCTTCTTCTTCTTCTTCTGTGCGCGACGTGTGCAAATAAATTAATTTATGTGTGCTTCTTCGATGTGTGTATGTGTATGGTGTGTATGGTTTGTTCTGTGTTTGTGAGTATGTGCATGATGCTTGTGTGTCGTGTATGTGTATGTGTTTGTTTGTTTGGTATCTGAGTGTGGATGTGTTTGTTTCTGTGTGAGTGTTGTATTTGTATGCGTATGTAATTTCCTCTTACTTCTTTCATCTTCTTAATTTTTATTATTTCTGTTTAGTTTTGTATTTTAAAGTGTCATCTTTTGTTTTATTTTTTACAATTATTTATAATAAGAAACCGATCGTCTATCGACAACAAGGCTAGGCACAAACTTGAGCTTTGCGCTTTATAAATTTAGTTTCATAATTAGTTTTATTACATTTTACTTATTACTCTCCATTTGATATGATGGTATAAACTTTAGTCTCTGTTTCAGTTTTCTGTTCATTTATTTTAATTTATTATTTCTTTTTCTTTCGTTCTTAAAATGTTGACTTCTTTTCTCAAATTTCTTCAGAATTCTTTTTCTTGGTTTGCCATTTCATTTTCCACTCTCTTTCTCTCTCTTCATCTGTCTCTTTCTCTCTTTCATTCTGGTACACATTCTCATTTGTTTTCTACCATCTTTTTCACTTTTTCTTCTTCCCTAACCTCATTGTCTTCAGTTCATCCTAACCCGAATATGTCAAAATTCAACGAAAATAAATAAATAAGTAATAATAATAATAATAATAATAATAATAATAATAATAATAATAATAATAACAATAATAATAATAACAATAATAATAATAATAAAATTAAAAAAGAAAATGAAAAAAAGAGAGGGGGAAAAACCGATGAAACTACAAAAAAGAATCGATTTAAGATAAATCCTTGAAAAATATTAAATATATGTAATATATAGTAATATTACGTTTATATTAATATATTATAATAAATGTAATATATAAAAATATTATATTTTTTATTGGACCTCCCCCTCCCTTATTAAAATGCGCGTAACTAATACGCCGCCATTTATCCACTGCCGAATAAAATTACAAAAATTTAATCTAATTATTGATGAACTAGGATCACAGGCGCGAAACGACTCACCCTATCCACCGCCCTCCCCATTTCTTTTATTCTTTTTCAATTCGTAATTCGTGTTTTTAAAATCATTTCTATCTTTTCATTCTAACCCCTTTCCCCTAACTCATTTTCATTTCCCTACTTTTTTCTTTATATTTGTATTTAACATGTATGTGTACTACATGTAAGTGTACGTGTACGTGTATATATGAATTATATGTATGTATGTGTGTATGTTTTGTGTGTTTACCCTTAACGATAGATTTAATACACTTCTATCTATTTTTATTTTCCATTTGTAATTGGAAAATTTGAACGCCAGATGTAACATTCCCCCTTACCACCCTTCCCACCCTTCCCCCTAATTGTCGTTGTTCTATTTAATTTTCTTGTGCTGCATTTTCCCGTTGTTTTTTTTTTTTTTGTTAATTTGTTTGTTATTATTATTTAATATTAATGATGTTGTATCTCCCACTCCCATCATAACGAAATCTTCCAATTTATTACGAACACCCAGCACATGTTTTTTTTTTCATGGTTTTTCCTCTTCATCGTAAGAATATGCCATATATTTTTTCCCCTTGCATTAATTTTTCTTTTCTTCTTCTTGTTTTCTTTATTTTCTTCTTTATATGCCGTTAATGTCGATCTTAAGGTTGCCCGTTTTCTTCTCTCTTTGATCCCTGAGAAAATAAAATAAAAATAATTAGAATTTATGTTTCAAAAGATAATTGAAAGTAAAGATAATTATAAAATTTTTAAATTATGAATAAGGCTCTGCTAATATTTATTTTATATTTTCTTTACCATTTATTAAAAATATCACAAAGTAATCTTTAATGGATTAGAAATATTGTTATTTTATAATCACCCTTCATATATCGTTTGTTTTAAACGTATGTATTATATATATATATATAATATATATATATGTATATATATATATATATATTATATACATATATAATATATGTATATATATATATTTACTATGTTGATATTAAAAATCAGAATTAATTTTATCACTTCGTTCGTAAGTTAGAGAAATAAAATAATATAAAAACGAAGAGAGAAAGATAGACAGAGAGAGAAATCACAGAAAATAAATGAAAACGTCAAAAGAAAATTAATTTTCAAAGTTAACAGAACGCATTCATTGCATGGTAATTATTATCATTATTATTATCATTATTATTATCATTATTATTATTATTATTATTATTATTATTATTATTATTATTATTATTATTATTATTAGGATTATATAAAGAGATCTTATTTTCTTGTATGTACAGAGTGATTCATCAATTCTTGTCACCTTAATAGCTTCAAAAATATGATTGTACCAAAAAAGTGTATAAGAAAAAAGTTGCATCAAAAATTCAGGACTACAATATTTTTACAAATATTTGTTTACTAGTTCGAGTAATTTTTGAGATTTATTGATCAACAACTTTGTTTTTTTAAATACAATGTTATATTTTAATACTTATTTTGAGATAACTGCTGTTAAGACGAATCCACTGATGTGCAGCATTAAATAAAAACCTGAAAATGACCAATAGAAAACTATTCGGAAAATATCTGTTCCGTCCGTTGTCGGAACAATTAAAAGCTGACGTAACCCTGATGCAATTTTGATCTTCGTTGATTTTGAAAAATATTAATGTTGCACATCAATGGATTCATATTGTAATCCTGAATTTTTCATGCAACTTTTTCCTTATCCACTTTTCTGCTACTGTCAAACTTTCAGTGCTATTTGGGTGACAAGTGTTGGTGAATCATCCTGTACATATTTTATCCTATTTTTCTTTACTAATAATACAAGATAGATAAATTTTTAAAAAATTCGTAATAATACATTTTTTCTATGTAAATTTGACCAACCACGAATTATGTCAGATTGAATTGAAGTAATTTTCAGATACATAATATTCATTTAACATTATTACAAAAGATTTTAACAAACTTAAAAATGTTTTTCCGAAACATGTTTCCTCTCAGTCGTTTGTTTATTAAAACTTTAGAAATTAAAAAATTAATTGAGAATACTTTTTAATCTAGAGAATATGATTTAAATTTACCTAATGTAAGTGAACGTATTTACTAAAATTAAAAAAAAAAAACAAACAAATTTATTTTTAATGAAAATGGGTTGTTCAACATTTACACGATACTTTTCAGAAGAAATTATTTAACAAACAACATCGTTTAACCCGTAATATTGAATGTAGAACAAAAAAAAAGAGAGAAGTTTGTTTAAAAATCTTTTAAACAAATATAATTATAATCAAGATCAGTGAATATTGTTCGTGAAAAGTAAATTTTACGATCGTTCAAATTAAAGAAAGAAGAAAAATTGATGAACAAATGCTGACTCCGAGATGAGATATTGCAAATACAAGCTTTTCAAAATAAAACATTGAAAATAGAAGGAAAAAAAAGACAAGAAGAAGAAGAAGAAGATAGAAAAAAAGTAAAAAAGACTTGAAAAAAAAAAATTAATAGCAAATTTCTATGAACCAACATGACCAATTTATATCGCATATAATTATCGACGAGAAAAAATAAAAAAAAAAGGGAAAATGCTGTGTCGTGTTCGTGATCACCTTCTGTAAAAAAAAACCAATCTATGTACATACATATATACATAAATACATATGTATAATAATACTACGTAGAAAAGACCACGACCGTTGTACTATATTTCCTTCTACTTTCGTTATTACAATGATGGAATTAGAATTGGTGCGGGACGAGAGTTAATAGCTGACTAATCAAGCATTAGAAAGAAAAAAAAAGAACTAAACCATTGGGCGTGTGCTTTTCATAGGGGTGAAAAAGGTAACTTTAAAATTAAATTAGAGGAAAAGGATTAGATAGGATCCGAGTGGCTTAGATTCGTGTAGTACGTTGACAAATAAATAATTAAATAAATAAATATTCATATAATATATATAAACAAAACAAAAATATTTCAAATATTTCAAGTAATCATCCAGTAACCACCATTAACTTCGAAACAAATATTGCGCGCCTAATTCAAATATTATTTTTATATTTATATATAAATCTCACGATTATTAATTAATTAATTAATAATAATAATAATAATAATAATAATAATAATAATAATAATTAAGAAAGTTCATAAAAAAATTAAAGAAAAAAGATGTAATATAATAATAAATGTAAGTTTTTTTTTTTAATCCGATTGATATTGTTGATTGTGTTTATCATAGACAAAATGAAACCTACTTCGATCCAGAAATTTGTAAAGCCCACCTCGGCCATTTTTGATTTTGCATATTCGATTCTTATCGCTCCTCGGTCGGAGGAGAGGAGAAGGGACCCCTGGAGAGCGGACATCGCCTGTGCCGCGTAGCGTACGTCTTGATATTCGACGAAGGCCACCGGTGACCCTCCCTTCGTGTGCATACGAAGCCGGGAGAAACCATGGTAACTGTGCATAAATAAGATAAAACGTGCTTTTGTTAGTTGTACAGAGGTTTTTTTTCTTTTTTTTTCTAGTTTTTTTTGGTTGGGTTACAGGACATTTAGCTTTAAAGATTTGGTGGGTTGCGGGGATGCGGGTAGGTAGCAGGTGAAGAAAGGGACAGTTAATAAAAACGTGCTTTTTGTTAATTGTACAATGGGATTTTTGTTTGCTGCTAAAAAAGGTTAATTTCTTTTCGGTTTCGGGAAATGTAGCTTTGAAAATTGTAGGAGGTTTTGGGGTTGGGTGTAGGTAGCAAGTGAAGAAAGGGATAGCTAGTAAAAACGTGCATTTTGTTAATCCTACGATGGGATTTTTGTTAACTGCTATAAAAGGGTTTTTTATTTTTTTTTTGGAGTTATAACTTTGAAGGTTATAAGAGGTTTTGGGGTTGGGTGTAGGTAGCAAGTGAAGAAAGGGATAGTTAGTAAAAATGTGCTTTTAGTTGATCGTACGATAGATTTTTGTTTGCTGCTAAAAAAGGTTTTTGTTTTGGTTTGATTTTAGAAAATATAGCTTTGGAGGTTAGGAAGGTTGTAAATGATGGTAGGTCTAGGTAGCAGGGGAAGAAAAGGAACAGTTACTTAAAACGTACATTTTGTTAATCGTACGATGGGATTTTTATTTGTTGCTAAAAAAGGGTTCTTATTATTTTGTTGTTTCTGGAGATATAACTTTGAAGGTTACAGAATGGTAGATGGAAGGTTGTGTATAGGGATGGGGTTAGATATTAGATGAAGAAAGGAACAGTTAATAAAAACGTGCACTACATCCTACGATTGGATTTTTGTTTGCTGCTAAAAAAGGATTGTTTTTATTTCTACTTTCAATTGGGGTTGGTTTTGAAGGGTTTGTTAGTAAATTGCTTGCAATAATTGCCAGTGATAACTCGTGCAAAATAATGTTTATAATAATTTACTGCCAACTGTGCACGCGTGTGGTTTCATAGGGGTTAAAATAAGGATAAATAAAGTTAAGTGCATAGAAACAACCCCTACATTGGAATTTCGCAGATACCGTGATCGGGTATTTCGAATGGTTACCATTGTAAAACGATCGTTTTTTTGCGATATAAAATCTAATTTTTGGATAGTTTTATTCGGTTTTTTTTTCCACCCACCCCCATCCCCAAGTTTTTTTTCTGGTCTTCGATTAGCGGATTCGTGTCAAATTGATCAAACGAATATGTGTGTGTGAAAGATGAACAAAAAATATTTGTTATCACGTACTGTCAACTTTGAAAATTCAAACATCGATGTTTCTTGATCGATCAATCGATCTATCGATCATTCGTAGTCGGATTATTAAAAATTAAACGAGAATCCAACTTTTGATCCAAACGATTTGAATTACAATCCAACAATTTGACAAATTCAACGATTTGAATTAAACAAACGAGTCCAGTTTTCGTCAAATTTGTTACAATTATTGTTTGTTAACAAATCGTTTAATGTGAACTAAACAAAAAAAAAACAAAAATAAGAAGAAAAGAAGAGAAGAAGAAAAAAAAGAAAATTAGAAAAAAATCAATTTTTTAATCTGTAAAATTTCTTCTTGTACGCGTATAAAAATTTTGAAGAAATTCTGACCTGCTGAAGATGTCCTTGAGCTCTTGTTCAGATACAAATTGACCAAGATTAGCGACAAACAATGTTGAACATGGAGCGTTGCTAACTGCAATATTTGGTTGTGACGAGGGCGAACCAACTGGTGATGCCAATGCCGGTGATGGTAAGAAGTGTGGCAGAGATGCGTGTATTGATGTTAATGTCGTTGGATGGGGTAAAGACATAGGTGCCTGAAATTAATTTCAACATTTTCATATATAATAATATAAAAATAATTAAATAATTAATAATAATTATCAATTATATTCCGAAAATAATATTTATCATCTATATAGAAATATTTAAATTTTTTATACCATATATAAAGTATATTATTATTATTATTATTATTATTATTATTATTATTATTATTATTATTATTATATGTATTTTTAATGTTGTATACGTTTAAATAATAATTATCAATTATATTTAGAAAATAATATTTATCTATATAGAAACATATTTAAATAAATTTGTTATACCATATATATATAATATATTATTATTATATGGTATTTATTATATATATTAATATGGTATATATTTAAATTAAATAATTTTTGTTACTATGTATAAAGTATATTATTAATATATATGGTATTTATTAAATATGGTAATATAAAATTATCAAATAAATGAAATAAAAAATTAAAATAAATTATATATGGTATATATTAATATGGTATTTATTATATTATATGGTATAGAGATGGTATATATAATTAATTTTTTTTTAAATTCAATTATTTATAATACCTTTACGTATAAATTTCTTTTCCAATTTATCAAAAACAATTAAACGTTATTAAACAAATAAAATCGTTCGTCGAACAAATAAATAATTTAGGAATAAAATCAAAATTGAAAGATTCTAACCCGAGATAAAATAACCCGATGCGTTAGGTATAGATTATGTTCTCGTCATTGTCATCATTTGTCATCGTCGCATCATCATCGTCATCGTCATAGTTTGAATTGTTAGTCATTGAAATCACTCCATGTCAGTCAAATGAAATTGACGTATATTTCATACGTAAACGTCATAATTATTTTATTTTTTTGTTTTTTGTTTAAATATCCTATTTGGACACACCGCATGATTCAGTAATCGAATATAACGATCATGTGTATCACTAACGTGCATCGGGGCGCTCGTCGGCGGCTCCAGAGCTTTGTCTGCTGATAGTCAAAGATAGGAACGTACGGGGACCTGAGGGTGTAACGCTGGATGCACCAGCGTTGCATGTTGTAGTGCGCCAGGTAATTCTCCTGCCGTTGAATACGTCAATGGATGGTGCCATAGTTCAGGACCACCAGGGAAAAATGGACTTCCTATGTCTGCAATAAAATTTTGTATTAAAACAAACAAAAAAATTAAACAAAAATTAAACAAAAATATTGATGAGATCTTTTTTTTATTTTTTGAATTTTTCTATAATTTAAATATATATATATATATTTAAATAAATTATAATAAATATATTTAAATAAATTATTATAAATTTTAATAATTAAATTTTAGTAAATATTAAATATTTATAAATATATATAATAATATATTATATAAAAAAACTATATATATTTAAATATAATACATTTACAATACAATTTATAATTAGATATATATATTTGTAATTTTAATATTTCAATACAAATTCTTATGTTATACCATTTTAAGATATTTTATAATATTGTTTAGATAAAATTAATATAATCGTGTAAAACCAAACTCCTCTCATTTATATATATATATATTTTTTTTTTCTAATAATACTTTAACATATTAATTTTATTTTTAATATAATATAAACTAATGAAAAACGAATAACCCATTTAAAATGAGTTTATTTCTCCGTATTACTATTTTCATTTGATTCTTATCATACATTTCGTTGCAAAAATTTCTTTCTTAGAAAAAAAAAAAAAGGAAAATAGCTTTTATATGCAAATGTTTTTACGTTGTTCGCAGTATAATTATATGCAATAAAAAAAAGGAGAAAAAAACAGAATAAGATGTAAAGATTTTCACGAATAATGTCGGATTTATAAAACACACACACTGTAATAACACACTAATACGTGCTATTGCTATTATAGATCTGATGCGACATGTCCGCATATTCCTGACAATATTAAATTTTCAACGTGGGACGGATTAAATCAATCGTGACGGTGAGTAATTTTAAGTTAAATTGTTGATGGCTTAGAGAGAGTTGCCATGTTTCGAAATACCAATCGATAAAACAAACTGCTATTCACGTAGAACCGCGCGCATGGTACGATAGTAAAACGAACGACGATATATTTCCCCCTCCCCCCTTCAGCTGCAAAAGTAGCTTTTGATAAACGTAAGAGTTCTTTCTTTCTTTTCCACCCACCTCCACCCACCTTCTACCCTTTTTCTTTCTTTATATGCTGATCATAACTCGGTTAACCAAAGAACTTAACCCATCACCCGTCACAATACGAAAATACAGAAAAAAAAAAATTAAATTAACTGTATAATGATTTGTATACTAATCAAATAGAACTATTTTTGCAGCAATTGCTTTTTTTTCTTTTTTTTTTTGATTGTCCAATTTATTTAGACACGAGATTCTAAAATGAGACCCAATGATATAACACATGATTAAATACTTGTTATGTTATTAAATAATATTTAACTTACTTAACTTTGATCATTTTTTTTCTATAAAATTAATTAGTAATACTTTTTAAATTGTTTTTTTCTTAACCAGTTAACTGGGGCACTCCATTTTGAAATTAAGCACCGCTGTGTGTCGCTACAATCGACCTGATGACAAGTTTTGAGGTTAAAACTGCTTATTTATGAAGGTAAAAGAACTCTAAAAATAAAAATAAAAATAGTAATTTAAAATTTTTTAATTTCTTCTTACTAATTTTAAAATTTGAGATTACGTTTCGTTTTATTTACAAAAATTACAAATTTTAAATAGCTAATGGTTATAACTTTGTAAACATGACGAATATACTCTTCAAACTCAGTTAACTGATTAATTATCCAATTTGTTTAAACTTGAGATTATAAAATGAGTACGAATGATATAACAGATGATCAAATTATTATTATATAATTAATTCATATTATTAATTACCTATTAGTATAATATATTCGCGTATGAGGGATTTAAAATAGATGATATAAGGAAACTAAAACAATAGGATAGAATATATACATACATAAATATATATAAATAATACAAAATATTATTTATATATAAATATATATATGTAATATATACTTAATATAATACTTTATACAAATCGGGTGCAGTGGGTGAATAGAATAGGTGAATAGTAATAGGGTGTTTTAGCGAGTGAATGAGTGGCGGTGCATACTTACGTCCAGTTAGAGGGTGCATCAGAGCAGGGTGCGAGGTGGCTGCTGCAGCGGCTGGTTGCTTGGGTTTGCTAACCTTTGTGTTACTTTTTGCAAATTCCAAACGTATGGTTTGTGGCATATCAGGATCGAATCTAACCCCCTGCTGGAAATAGATTCCCTAAATTAGTAAAAACCGGGCGGGATTTAGGCACACGTACAGAACAGAGCTCTGGGGTTGTGAATGTGTGTGGAGATAAGAAAGAAAGAAAAAAAAAGAAAAAGATAGATAGAGTGTATAAAAAAAAGAGAGAGAGAAAGAGAAAAGAAAATGGGGTCAGGCTTTTTCGTTCAACATTTCAGCAAAATGTCTCTCTCCTTTTTCCATCGTCGCCATCGCATTACTTTTTCATGTTTAACCCTATTTTTTTAACCCCTTACCTCCCATCTACCCCCAGGACTATATAGTAATATCTTCGTAAAAAAAATGAACTACTGGTATATATTTACTAGATTTTTTTTCATAAATATATTCTTATTTATATAATGACACTGACACGCATAATGGCGACGATGTATCGGACAATAAATGCATCTACAGGTAGTGCCAATCACGAAAAAGTTTGGGAAAAAGGGTCTCTTAAGGGGTTAAGGGTTGGGGTAATAAGGGGTAAGAATTTATAGCATAAAAGGAGCACGCGCATGTGCGTACGTGGTTTGTTTTTTAAAAATAAGTGGATCGTTCCTCAGTCCTTTTTTTTCTACATTTAAATGGAATTAATGGATTAAACTGTGTTAGAATATAATATGTGTGTGATCATCCGACAATAGGATGTTTCTATAAAATCATTGTCATTGTTATAATATTTGTTGCTATTGTTTATATCATTGTCGTCATCGTAATTGTCGTAGTCATCGTCATCATCGTTGTTAATGCTGTTATTGTTGCATACTTGCAAAATATAGGCGTGAGCTTGGGTTGCAGTGGTGTAGTAGATCAAAATATTGATAGTACGTATATACGTGTATCTATACCTATATATATATATATATGTAGAATACAATGTATAGAATCAGAGATCGTAAAACTCCTCCCATTTCACTCTATTTACCACTAGGTAATGGCATTTTATATAATAACAGGATTCAACATAGTAGTACATATATCAAAAAGCTCTATCGCTTGCGTAAGCGATATCCTAAAGCTTTCAAAACATGGCACCAACACCAACAACACTAATACCACCACTGCCAAAACCGTTCGTGGTCCGAGTCCGTTCGTGAACACGGGTCAAAGTTAATATTAGGAATGCTGACGTCAATCTGGTCTTGCAAATAACATTAATTCCACGGATGCATTTTTTGGGAAGAGGTAGGGGGAAGGGGAGTAGGGTGAGTTGCAAGGGAATTGGATGGAAGGGTGTAGAAGGGAAAAAAAGTTGGGTACTTCGAAAATAAAAACGAATACACCTATAGCGAATTCAATTTCAAACGGGTATGTTCATCAATGTTACATAGGTAAAAATATCGTTTACCTTTTACTACGTACAGATAATTAAATATTGAACTTTGTTCCGATTCTCTCTTTCATTTTCTTTTTCTTTTTTACTTTCTTTAGTAATATACTCTTCAAACGATTATCATGACGACGTTTTAAGCGTCGTTCTAACCTACTTCGCTAGAAACTGATGCTCGCAATTACTAACTGGCAAAAGGGTATACTTAAGAGGGAAACAACGAGCTGCGATTCAAACGCAAATCAGTGGGCTTTTATAAAAAAAAAAGAAGAAAGAAAAGAAAAAGGAATATATTTATGAACGTTGAGAAACGCTTACACGAGTACCTACCTACCTACCTACCTACCTACCTAGCTAGGTACCTGCCTACCTACCTACCCTACCTCTACTTCCTTTCTATACAATTAGTTTTGTAAAATACGAAAGTAGTTTAATAACTAAGGTAAGGCGTATAAAACCGACGTTAATCGAAGCACGGTGGTGGTTAATTTTTGCTTACGTTAGAGAGAGAAGAAATGAAGAGAAGTAGTGGAGAGTGAAAGAAATGATGGGGAGCAGAGGGAGAGTGGAGGGGGATTTAAAAAGTAGCAGATAATACTGAAACGTTAAATTTCATTCATACGCGATAAAGGAAGTAAATTAATCGCGTTTAATTATTTCATTATAATTTTAACGAATAATAATAATAATAAATTGACTAAAGAGAGAGAAATTACGTGAACTATAAAATTATTTACTCGACGAGAACGTTCCTGGGGGATGGGGATAGAGGGGAGGTCAAAGAAAAAAGAACGTTTATTTATACGGTCAGTGTTTTTATGAAAAAATTTTGTTTAGAAGAAGAAGAAGAAAAACAACAACAACAACAACGACAACGATGCTGCAGCATTTTTTTTTATCCCCAGATGAGAGAAGCTAAATGCTTGGATCGTGAAAATCACCAGGGGTTAGTTGATTACTGGGGGGGAGGATTATAAATGAATATAAATACTATAATATAGCGGTTAGTCTGTGCAAAATAGACGCTAAAATAATCAAACAGTATACGTATAATTGTGTTTATGTGTGTACGTGTGTTTAAATATAATTGGGGGGTGGGGTGGGTTGGGGAAAGGGGTGTATATATAGATAAATATAGGATTTTAACATTCCATGGCACGTATCGTCTAAAAACATATGGTATATGGTATATATATATATATGTAATATGTACAAAATAAATAAAGATAAAAACGATTTGACTTCAAAGGTACTTTTTTTTTTACTTTTTACCCCTGGGTTCTTTGAATTTCCTATCTTATTTTATCTTAAGCTCACTCACTTACAATACAATATGTGGATTTCTTACCTGTAAATCTTGTTTGGCAGCCTCCGCACCAGCCCTCGTATGGAAAGTCACGAAGCCAACAGGCTAAAATTGTAAATTACGAATTTTATTTGTAAATTGTAAATTACGAATTTTATTTGTAAATTGTAAATTACAAACTGTAATTTTGTAAATTGTAAATTGTAAATTACAAACTGTAATTTTTTGTAAATAGTAAATTGTAAATTGTAAATTAAAAACTGTAATTGTAAATTATAAATTGTAAATAACAAACTGTAATTTGAATATTGTAAATTGTAAATTACAAACTGTAATTTTTTGTAAATTATAAATTGTAAATTACAAACTGTAATTTTTTGTAAATTGTAAATTACAAACTGCAATTTTGTAAATTGTAAATTGTAAATTGTAAATTATTTTTTTCTTATTCAGAGTAATTAATAAGACAATATTAAAATTTTATTATTGATGATATAAAGTATTAAAAAAAATAAAAATAAATAAAAACCAATCGGTTATTCGAATAATTTTATTTTCCTTCTAACGATATAATAAAACGTAATTCTTTTTCATTTTTTTCTTTTTCTTTTTTTCTTTTTAATGCACATGCATAACCAAGAATGAATCATTGAATTATTCATATGTGTGTTACGTTTGACGAAAAAGGTCGTTTTAAATATTCCACGAATTATCGATGCCAGGTGGTTTATAGGATAAACGTATACGGTCAGTAAGTATAACATACATAGTTGTTCATAATGTTTGATCGCAACTTTTTCACAAGAATTTTTTATTATTATTCTAGACAAACTAAAGACAAGAGACGAACTAGAAAGTTTTCGTAAGAATCGTACGTGCATATGGAAAACGACATATTATCAACTAAAGAAATTTATTTTATATGACATTGCAACCTCGAAAAGACTAAAAACTTTTCACGATTCTATGTGTATGTGTGTCCTTTAAATAAAAATATGTTATACGAGTTTGATAATATAATAAATTATGATAAACGTAAGATGGACGTTCCAAAGTTATCTCTCTTTCTTTTTCAGTTAGGGTCCATTGTCCTACTTTTCACATTATCATCCCTCTTTATACTCTTGGGTATACTACGAAACTATTGTATTTTATATCGGTAAATCCATTATGCACGTGCATCTCTGCATCTAAACTTAAGTGATATATATTATACATACATGTATGGTATATACGTGTATCATAACTCTGGATCGATGAACTTCCACGAATTTCAATGCCCAACACTACTACCACTACCATTACCAATTTAACGATAAGTTTTGTTAACGCGCACGAGCACATATGTGAGGTTTGAGGTGAATGCGTGTCAGGTTTGCACAAACATTATACTTCAAGATAAAAAAGCTTTATCACATGTTCGACACGTTTTTTCCCCCTTACTTTTCATGTTAATGAAAAATATTATCAATTTGTATTTTAATAATACACCATATTTTAAGTGTATTTAGATTAAATATTTTTTTTTATTAATTTGCATCATGTATATTAATTTGCATTAATAATAGAGATAAAATTTTAAATATATTTATATTAAATTATATAAATATATTATAATTAATATATTTATATAAATATAATTAATTTATATTAATTTGACAACGCCGCTCGAGTTAACTCGAGCGTGCAACTTAAAGGGTTACAATTAATTATTTTATATTAATTTGCATATATATATTTATATCAATTTGCATTAATAATAGAAAAGATTATAAATATATTTATATTAAATATTTTTTTTTTGTAATAATTTGCATTATATATATTTATATCAATTTGCATTAATAATAGATAAGATTCTAAATATATTTATATTAAATATATTTTTGGTATTAATTTGCATTATATATATTTATATCAATTTGCATTAATAATTGATAAGATTTTAAGTATACGTAGTTAAATGAAATATTTCAGAAAATATTCTTGTAAATTATGAGACATTTTTTTGGGTATTCTATTGGCAAAAAAAAAATGTCACTAATCTAATATCACTATAACAGTTAATACATTTGTCTATAAATGTTTGAATACTTTCTAACGAAAATGGAACTTGGATCGATGGCTTCGGTAAGATGGCCCCCAACCATCACGTTCGTAACTTTCTTATATTTCGGTAACATCTCCCTGCTGTTTTATTTCCGACTACGTTACCATAGGGAAATACAACTTTCCTTAACTCAATATATATATATATATTATATATTATATACCAGAATAAAGTATATAAGGAAAATAAAATATAATTTTTCTTTTTTTGAAATATTTAGTTCGATGGAAGACAAATTGTATTTTATCGTATAGTTTATTTTTTATTTGGAATAATATTCTATTTGTATTAATTCATTTTATAGGCTTAACAAACTTCGAAATGAAATAATTGTGAAAATTAACTATATAAAATTGTTTATTTAATTATTAAAAAAAATATTAAACTCACCGACGCCGTCTTTCCATTTTTACTCGTAACCTTCAGCAATGATCCCTCGTAACCCTAAAACGAAATAATAAAAAACGAAAAATTATATTCACTACCATGTGCTATTTTATCGTTGATCCAATGGGAGAAATAGAAAAAAGAAAATAATAAAAAATTCATCGATAAATAATAATCGATATTATTACCAAATTTTATTAGAATATTAAATTTTATTTGATCATTGAAAACGAGAGTAAAACTTTTTTCTTTTATTTCAATATCTTTTTCGTAACTTTTACGATAAATTGCATGTTACGTGAAAATTGTTTTGTGTGTAAGTCATTGAATAAAAAATGAAATAAAAAAAAAAAAAAAGAATAAAATTAAAATGAAAAAGAGACCAAAAAAAGAAAGAAAAAAGACGATTAAAGTTGTTCTCCCCTTACGTGTCGGCCCTACTATTACGATGAATAATAAAATAGTAGGGGGGTTGCAAGAGAAAGAAGACAATAGGGAAAAAAAAGAAAGCAAGGGAGAAAGAAAAAGAAGAAAAAAAAGGGGGAAGAAAAGAGAAAAATATAAAATAAAAAAAAGAGAAAAAAAGAAAAATAGAAGAAGAAAAAAGAAAAAATAAAAGAAATAATGGTAATTCGTGTGCTGACCTCGTATGCTCTGAACAGCAGGTACAGTTCTCGAGGCTTGGCGTCCATCGGTAAGCCGCTCACGAACAACGTGCGCACCTGAAAAAAGAAAAAAAAGAAAAGAACGATAAAGAAGATTAAAGAGATACCCTTTTAAACGAAAGATGTGTTGGACCACCTAAGGTAAATAAATACGAACAATCTGTATCAAAAGATTTGCATATACATTTCTACATATATATACGTTATTACAAAGTAATAAAAATATATAAAATACTAACTGAGAAAACTAAAATTAAAAAATATAAAAAACATTAAATATTTTTTCTTTCTACTATAAATATATATTTTTTTTTCCTTTTTTTTTTTTAATAGTGTATGATATATTGGGGTGCATCAAAAATACATACGTTTTTATTATATTGTAATTTTATTTTTAAAATTGCATAGGGGATTGTTTTTATTCTATTTTTTTTCTGTAAAATTTACGTTGGAAATTTTAATTAACATGCATGAACTTTTAGTTATCCCTAATATATATATATATATATATATATATATATATATAAATATACACATATAAGTTAATAAGAGATTTTTTATTTTTTATAAATATATATTAATTTTTATATATAATTATTCTAATTAATTTCATATATAATTATTTATTTATTAATATATATTAATTATTTTGTTTCCATTTTTATTCTAACGGTGCGAGATATATTAGGGTGCACCAAAAGTACAAGCATTTTTATTGTATTAAAATTTTATTTTTGAAATTGTATAAGGAATTGTTTTTTTTATTTTTTGTAAACTTTACTTTGGAAATATTAATTAACACACACGAGCTTTTAGTTAACTCTAATATATATAAACTAATTTGAGATATTTTAAAATTATATGCATATGTTATTTTAGCATATGTTATAACATATGTTATTACAACTAGCTGAAAAAAAAATTTTTTAAATATAATAAACATCCAATAATATTTTTTTCTATTATATATTTATTTTTTTTCTATTTTTATTCTAATGTTTCGTGAAATATTAGGATGCACCTAAAGTACGTGAGTTTTTATTTTATTTCAAACTTTACTTTTGAAACTGCATAGCAGATAATTTTTTTTCCGTAAAATTTAGTTTACAAATATTAATTAATACGTACGAATTTTTTATTAAGTCCAATTCATACATTTATAAATTAATTCGAAATATTTGTAAATTAAAATGCATATATAACGTATGTTATATTACTATAGTTTATATGTAATTGTGAGAAAAATAGAATTATGAATTATACAAGATAAGAAATATCCAATATTTTTTTCTATATTATTAATTTTTTTTTTTTAATGGTGGGACATTATGAGTCATTAGATAAAGTAACGTTGCTAGAATACGTCGAAGCGTTTTATAACGACACATAACGACCATAATATATATATATTACGTGTAAAAGATGATTATCGCATTCTCGCGACCCTATTTCATATATATATATACACGTATATATAAAACCAACTGAAAGAAATCGTTCAAAGTTCACCTATTTTTCCCTACAATACGACACGCGACAAAACCATCGTCGTCATATCCTCCACCCCCCTTTTCGTCCTCGTCCTCCTACTCCTCCTCCTCGTAGTTTTCATGATAGAAAGGGTAAAAAAAAGCAAAATAAAAAAGAAAGCATAAAGAAGAAGACTCTTAAGTTGGAAGTTTAAATTTTGCGGATTCTAGTGGGCTCAATAACGAATCTCAAACGGGGCGCATAAGAAGAAGAAGAAGAAGAAGAAGAAGAAGAAGAAGAAGAAGAAGAAGAAGAAGATGATGACGACGAGGATTGAAAAGTTTCGAGTTTAACCAGAACCACCCAGTGCTGAAGAAGGCATAAAGCGTACAAGAAGAAGAAGAAGAAGAAGACGATTAAGGTGGGGCAAAAGTATCAACCGAGTGAAAGCGCATAGTAGAAAGAGATATAGATATAAAGGGATGTTGGATGGTAATAAAGAGAAAGGGAAAGAAAAAAAACGAAGTATGAGTAAGAGGTGAAGAAGAGGGATCGTGGGGGCACAAGGGGGTGGTAGGTAGGAAGGTAGGTAGGCAGGTAGGGAGGTAGGGAAGCAGGTATATTGGCGCCGTCGTGTCTGTGCAACGCCCGGAACGAAAGAAGCAAGCACCGCATGCGAATCACTTATTCATACGCTGTGAAATGATTTCCAACCTTTTGCGTAGTGCTAGGAGACTAACATACATATATACATATACGTGTATATATGTATGTATGTATATATGGTAGGTACGTTCAGAATTTCTTATGTCCTTATGTCCTTTCTTTGTGTACTCGTTCAACAGATCTTACTATATATATATATATATATATATATATATATAGTATAGTATAGTATATATAAATAATATATATATATATATATATTTTTCTATACTATACTTCATTTTATTTTATTTTATATTTTTTTTATTACTAAACCATACTATATTTTACTATATTTATATAAATATACTAGAATGCTTAAACCATGCATTGCTGTGGCTTTGTTATAAAATGTTGATTTAATATAATTTCTAAACTATTTAGTAAATTATAACAACACATAAAATAATACCACAATTAGAATAAAACACATAAAATAATAATACAGGAAAAAATATTAAAAGTAAGGTTAGTTATGTCATATGTAAATCTGAAAAAAACCTAAAATAATTGAGTTGTAATATAATGCCATCTATTGAAAACTTAAAGTACCTAGTTAACCTCTAAATATATAATAATCCTTTAATTAGCAATAAAAAATACACTATAATCGCGATAAAAACTATCTTATGTACTCAATAAAAAAAATTTCACTAAGATCTGTTCAGTAATTTCGAAATTAATTGGAAACTAATAATGTGATACTGTATTTTTATATATTAAAATATATATCTGTGTATGTGTGTGTATTTCTTTTTAAATATTTTATTTTCTTAATATCTTACACTCACATGTTGTATTAATAAAAAAAAATAATGCAATGGTTTTGTAATAACCATTAATGTATAATATTTTTTTTAATTACACGAAGAACATGTCCTCGGAAGAACGATTCAAAGAAGTAAAAGAAGAACTGGTGGCCACCGATTTCTCTTTGAATCTTTTAATGACAAGACACCACCACACTATTGATAAACCTTCTTCCTCCTCCTTCTCCTCTTCCTCCTCTTCCTCGTCATCGTCAGCATTTTTCAACTACATACACTCATACAAACAGACCTTAAAGCTTGAACAATTTTGGATGGTGAATCGTGATTTCCTTCGGGCTTTAAAAAAAAAAGAAAAAAAAAGAAAAAGAGAAGAGAGAGAGAGAGAGAGAGAGAAAATTAGAGGAAAGGAAAGGAAAGGAAAGGAAAGGAAAGGAGAAAAGGGTAATATCAAAGCAGGCAGGGTGCCATATAGGAGTCGGAGTCGAGTCGTGAGTCAACTGTCCGAGAAATATTGGTGACGAAGAAAAAGGGTGGTAAGTTCAGAGAGAAAGAGAGAACAGTAATAGGAAAAAAGGGTCAGAAAGAAAAAAAGAGAGAAAGAGAAGTATCTGAAGAAGAACGTGAGAGAGAAGAGAAAAGGGTTCGCTTGGTTCACTTGGGCCTCTATGGATAACGAGGAGAGTTGGTGCTGCTGCTTCATACGCGCGTGAATGTGGTCGACTTTCAAGTGGAAAACCCTTGGGCTTGGAGGCTCTGGGTGGTTGGTTGTGTTAACGACTATTTAAAACCATCTTTCTTTTTTTTTCTTTTTCTTTCTACTAATTGACAGTGAAAATAAAACACACGTACCGACAAATCTGTAATTAATAAAAAGTAAAACACATAAAATGTTTTATTTAACAATCGCTCAAAATCATGAATAAAACTATTTTTTATTTAATCGATAAAATTATAGGATTCAATGTCAATTTTATCGATCGTTCGTAACATTCACCCCCTCTGCTTCCTATATGAACGTTCGTTCCTTCCTTTCCCCTTCTTTGTTTTTTTCGTGTTCTTTTTTTCACGTTCTCGAACGAACGAACGGATGATTCATAAGGTTTGCGAGACCTTAGATATAACGGGATTACAGGATTCTCTATCAGGATAGGTATGAGTTCCGAGTTATATGTACGTCCAAAGTGAGTAAAGCAAGAAACGGAACGTTGTCGATCGATATGACGACGAGGCTTCTTGGATTAGTATTTTAAAAGCTTTTGCTATGCTGGACGTTGTTAAAAATCGTTACGGCTGAAGGATACGGCTGTCCTCAAATGGGACTGGTATATACATATATTATTATTATTATTATATTATTATTATACATACATACACACATATATATATTATTGTATGATGTATAGATAATGCGAGGGCAAAAGCAAAAAAAGAAAAAAAAACAATTGTGTTAAAGAATGCATGAAAGGAAAAAAAGAAATATACAATATATCTTCTTTAAAGGTATATAAAAGTGGTATATATACTACATGTATATTTCAAACTCTTCTTCTTCTACTACTGCTACCTTTACTTCTTCTTCTTCTTCTTTACTGCTTTCTATACGTTACAAAATGCAAGACAAAGTTGAATAAACGTAGAACAAAAGCAGGCTTATCTACATCGTTCAAATATTTTATTACAAACGCGAGCTTATGGCGCTATTCTACGATAGAAATGGTCGCGCATGCGTACTCTTCTCAAATGCGAATATAACCGGCATAAAATATACTCTTTCTTATATACCTATCTTTCTCTCTCTTTCATCGATCCTTGCATATACACACTTGCATATAATCACTAACTACAGATTCCCTAGCATCCATCGGATTATTAAATGAAATTTAACCTGACTTTTTTTTCTTTTTTTTTTTATTTCTCTCTTTTTCTCTCGATAGTTCGACGTTAACTTTGCCTTCTCTTCTCTTCTCTTCTCTTCTCTTCTCTTCTCTCTCTTTTACCTTTTTAATATTTTATAAGCGACACTTTTATTACTGGCAGAATGTAAGATGGTTATACGTTTCCCATCGACCTTATAAAATATTTCAACTACTTGCGATTATAAATCGACTGTAAAAAGAAAAAAAAAGAGGAAAAAAATACAAAGAAAAAGAAAAAGGTAATATTCGCATGAGAAAGACATTTTACATTTTACATTTTACATTTTACGATAAAACTGATTAAAGCAATACTAATTGAATGCAAAATGTAAAGTATCTGCTGTATTAGTAATGCATTTATTTTACGATATATATATATATATATCGTTCTATTTAATTTATGTATATAAATTATTATGAATACGTGTATATATTTGCAGATTTTATATAAACAAGCTTTTAAAAAAAATAAATTCTATGAGAAAATGTCCTTTGCAATTTATATTTGACTTTTATCCAATGCGAGTTCTGAATTACCGACACATACTATAGTAAGAAGCAGTAACCTAGCGCACTCTACATCGTAAGTGCGGACATTTACCGAACTACAATTACGGATTTTGTCTGTACCACTAACTTGTTAAGCAAGGTTGCCAAGTCGAGTGCGTTCTTGCCAAATTTAAGCGTGCGTGTAAAATTCTATACTCAGGAACACGGATCACTGGTGTATAACACGTTGCACTCGCTCATGCAAGTAGTCAATACATGTATATACGTATATATATATGTATGTATGTATAAACGTATTTGAGCGCGTGTGAATAAGCTGTATATATATGTATAACATATTTGTATTTATATATATATAATACGTGCATATCCGTCAAACCAGGCATCATAATTGTTCCCTGAAGTAGAAGAGCTATTAAAAAAAATATGGCTGATAGCGCACTTTTGTACGGATATTTGCAAGCAAATTCCAAATGAATAAATTAACTCAATAATATATTTATTTTTAATCGAATAAATCAAAAAATAAATTAATATTTATGAAAACATATATTATTTGAGGTTAACCTTTTTCTTTTTCCATAAGTTTAAACAATTCAAAAGTTGTATTTAAAACGAATAAATAAATATAAATAGTTGATTATTCAAATGGTTTCATAATTGATCGATATAATAGTTTAGTCTAGTTAAATATTTGATATAACCTGTTAATCCGAAAGAAATCAATTTCCTACTTTATCGACGTAGACGTTATTTTATTGAATACAAATTAGGATGATCGAAAATGGTAGGAAATGAATAAACTTTTTAGAATGAGCTCATGAAAATATTAAGAATTCTAAACGCGTCGTTAATATTCTCGTACATCTGTCTTTTACTAAAGACGATCTCTTTTTAATTAAACAAAAAATAAAGAAGATCATAAAAACGTTCATTAACACACTCATAATTTATTATGACTGTTATTATTTATTTGAACTAGCTTGATGATGCTTTTTAAAATACTTTACCGTAAATACGCGCGAAAAAGGAATACACACATGACGAACGAGAACGGTCGGCCATTTTTTTTCTACTTCTTTCCTTTCCTTTCCTTTCCTTTCCTTTCCCTTTCGGAAAGAAACTTCGATAGACCGTAAAGTAAATAATAATCAATATCGAACAAGGGATGGTAACATGGTACTACCCCTCTAGAAAGAAAAGAAAACAAAAGAAAAGAATAGAAAAAAAACGAAAAAAAAATGCTCGAATGCACCGAAAAAAAAGGAGGGAAAACAGGTTCAAATTTAACGCCGTAATGGAGGATTAGAAAAATAGAAAAAACACGTATAAAAAATAAATAAGTATATATATATGCATAAATAAAAAAATTATGTTTTTTTTACTGGTCAGTATCCTCCATTGCAACTTTGAGTTTTTAAAAGTCACCAATGATAAGTTCGATGTTACATGCTTATGTAAAAAGTAGGAAATTAAATTCTTTTTTTTTTGTTTTTTTTTTCTTTTTTTACGAGTATCAGAGTGATGCCATGTATGGCTAAAGGAAGAGGCAATCAATAAAGCAAATAAAGCAGCGTCAAACTCGTTTCAGGTTGCTGACCTGCGTGGTGCTTGATGGGTCACATAAGAGCATACTTTTTACGATGCTCTTTTTCAAATTATATCAACATTCAAATTTCAACAGCTAACCTGTTTGTTGTCATTTTAAAATGATGAAGGATTGAGATTATTCATGGGATTCTTCATGTGTGTTAAAATGAATTTCCTTTGTATGTGTAAACTTTCTGTTACAAAATTTCATTTTATGAAGTTCTCGTATTAATACGTAATATAAGTAAAATACATTAATATATATATATATATATATATA
>NW_015149054.1:61678-83305 GCF_001465965.1 Polistes dominula | reverse complement strand
GTTATTCGTTCTCTATCTCTCTCTCTCTCTCTCTCTCTCTCTCTCTCTCTCTCTCTCTCTCGCCTTGGTACAAAATTCGATGCGATAGGATATTAGGTGTGCGAGCTGTTTTAATCTACCTTTATATACACTCCTGATATACACTCCTTGATATATATATATATATATCAAACAAACTTATATAAATCGAAATGGGGTGGAAAAAAAAATAAGAAAAAAATATATAATTAGAAATTTTAACTCACTGTGATCAGATTAGTTTAAATTTAGTTTACTTTATATATACATATATATATTTTCTCTATCGTATTATTTTATATATCTTTATTTTTATTTGTGATTTTAATTCTATTCTGTATATAATACAAATTCTAGTATTTTCTATGAAATTTCTGTTCGAAAACTCTTACTATATATATATATATATATGTTTCGCGTGCCTACTAGGGATCGATTTCCATAATGTTTCCGTTCGACGTTCGTCATCAATCGTTGTGTAGTACACCACATCGTTGCTAAGTTACGTGTATAAGGTTGTAGATATGTACGAAGTGGAGGTGAAAAATCGGGGGGAGGGGAAATTAGATGCCTAGTATTTGCTTGGAAAAATATTTTTTTTTATTTTTTATTTCAACTTGCTGGAACTTCCGATTAATATTAATGACAAAAAAAATTATATTTATATTTATATATATATATATATAGAAATGAATCAATCGAGTTAGGGGGGATGGGGAAGGGCATGAATTTTCTCGAAGCTTTTAAAATAATCTAATTTCTTCTTTTACGAGGCCAAGTAAATATATAATATATATGTATATATATAGATGTTAATTGAGAAGATGATTAGTATTGAAGAGTACCACCGATAATTTAAACTTCTCTTTTTCTCATTCTATTTTTAACTTATTTTAATTCTCACGTTGAGTATCCTTTTGATAAAGAAATACACCGAATCTACTGAAAACATCTAACAATAAAATACGCTTCTACAAATAGGACACGTTATTACCATATTCGCGCGATAGTTACTTTTTACTTTGAAGTTTCCACCTGGTGAAACGTTAAATATTTATACGGCTTTATTTCCTTTAGGATCACCATGCTATCTTTTCCTACTCTCTCTATCTCTCTCTTTCTTATGTTCGTTCGTTTGTTCGTTCGTTCGTTCGTTCATTCGTCAGTTCAGTTCGTTTGTTCGTTTATTCGCACGAAGCTTCAGGGTACAACGATTCTCTTTACATGGAAAATCTAAAAGATTATAATATATACACATTTGTTACATCACATACAACAATATACATATACATATATAGAATAAAGTATACCACTTCATAAGCAAAAAAAAAAGAAAATCCTAAATGGGAAGAATTAACCCTTTGAGTGCTATAGACACATATATGCGTTTAATAAAAATTACTAACTTTATCGTTCGTAGCATATACGTGTTTGTTAATATTAATGTAAAATAATTTAATATTTATATTAAATTAAATAGATTATATTTAGTAAGAAAAACTTCAATTATTAAATATAATTTATTATTAATAAATTATTCCGTTTTTACAAAACATTTTAGGTAAAAGTATTCAACACTCAAAGGGTTAAATGTAATATTTTAAATCAAAAAGAAAGAAAAATTAACCCATTTCTTATTTTTCTAGTTACTTTCTATTTTTTATCCAAGTTACCTCATTTTAGGTCTTCCTAAGATTAATTTTACTTGACCGTAAGGAGAACAAGTTCCTCAGCCATTAACGCTGAATTACTCGAGGAAAGAAGAAAAAAAATGAATAGCACGTAGAAGGAAAACGAGTAAGGGAAGACGAGAGACCCAAACATTCTTCAACCTTAATACCTTCAACCGGATTTGCATCTCTAATCTTAAGACACTCAGCTACCCGTTGAAATCTAATGCGACTCTCTCTCTTTTTCTCTCTTATATTCACTCTCTCTCTCTTTCCTTCATTATTTTCAATCTCTTTCTCAGTCTAGTCTTGATAACATTTCTCGTGTCTCACACGAGAAATCGAATTGATCTAAACCGTATAGTAAGTGTATACTTAACGACCCTTTTTGAATATTCAAGAGAAGATTTATTTCCACGGCTTACTTAATTAAAAATCTTATAACACCCTCTTTTCAAAGTTCAAATCCTATCGAAAATTCTATGAGAATATTGAAATCGTAAGATGGTAGATAAAAGTTCAAACTGTGTTTTGATAAGAGAACAAATTGTTTTTCCTTAATTCAACACTACGAGACATCTGGTGGTATTATTTAATACTATAAGTCAAAATTCCCCATTTTTCTTTTACAATTTCTTCCAACTACCTTTTTCCAAACCTTTTCTATTCATTCGAAAGAAGTGGCTGTTCTTCCCCACTTTCTGAAGAAAATTCTGAGGATTAAAATCATARATAATAGATACGAAATAAAAGTTCAAACTGTGTTTTAATAAAAAAAAACAAATTGTTTTTCCTAATTCAACACTACGAGACATCTGGTGGTATTATTCAATACTATAACTCAAAGTTCCCCATTTTTCTTTTACAATTTCTTCCAACAACCTTTTTACACATCTTTTCGATTCATCCGAAAGAAGTGGCTGCTCTTGCTCGCTTTCTGAAGATCCAACGAGGCCTAAACAAAAAAAAAAGAAAAAGTTTTCTTCCCAAGCAAAGACGAACACACCGGCGCCGTTCGGTCTTTTTTTTTTCTTTCTTCTCACAGCTAATTTTTGCTGCTTGAGCACGCGCTAAGAACGTTACAGTTCGACTATCTTTTAGTTTAAGTTAGGTTACGATTTCTTCGTCCTCAATTTCTTTTTTTTTTCTTTTTTCTTACCCTTTCTCTTTACTAAGTTCTCTTTCTCGAGAGAAATATCCTTTCCCCCAACACCACCACCCCACCGTATCTACGAGGACCAACACGTTAATTCGTTCTTTCTAATTTTCTTAAATTGAATTTAATTTCACTTCGACTTTCGTTTAATATTCGTTCTGTTTTTTTAACAATAAAGAATAGCAAATGATAATACAAAAATAATAAAAAATTATGAATATATAAAATAAATGATTGTTGTTTTGAATATTGTGACAAGAAACCTCTTGGTTGAATGGTTGAACGACTTTATTAAAAATAAAAATTTAATTGAAAAATGATTTATTATTTTATATAAAATATATAAATTCTGTTTATATATCTATAATATATATTTATAGATGTTTATATTATTATATATCTATAATAATATAATTAATATTAAAAACAAAAAGATATATTATACTAAAAAATTAGTAATAAGAAATTGAATTAGAATAATTTCCAAAATAATTAAATAATAACGTGAAATATATAATTCTCGTGTATTTGTTTTTTTAACAATAAATAATAACAAATAATAATAAATATACAACGACAATAAAAAATTTTAAAAATATAAAATAATTGATTGTTGTTTTGAATATCGTGACGAGAAACACTTGAACAATTTTATTAAAAATAAAAATTTCATTGAAAAATGATTTATAGGTTTATATAGAATAAAATTAGTAATAAGAAATGAATTTAGAATAATTTCTAAAATAATTAAATAATAACGTGAAACATTATAATTGTCGAGTACTTTTTAATGAAATAATCTACAAAATTTAAGATTAATTTACGTATTCGCTTACGATAAAATCGGGAGGATGGTAACGATGAAAAAAGAAGAAGAAAGAAGATGGAAGATGAAAGAAGGGGGTTTCGTTTCCATACTTAGATGACCGAGCACGATATGGCGATCGATCTTCAACATATTCTTTCTCTTTTTATTTTCAAAATGAACATACATCGTTTAATCGAGTAATACGAAGAGAGAGAGGATATAACGGTTATAGCATATAAACGCTATATTTAAGCAACTTTATATCCTTTTTTTTTTATCTCACTAAAATATGAGGATAAAAATATAAAATATTAAAGAAAAGAATCTTTCTTAAATGCAATTAAACAACTTAAATTTAACAAAATTTATCTTATTAGAAAAAATTCGTGCCAACAACGTTTTCTAAAATTGATTCTTTTATTCATCACGAGATGTATTAATTATATTTTATATTTAAATAGTTATAAAATGAAATACACAACAATTAACAACTAACGAAGATTACAAAATATGATGGATTAACATTCGTTATTGTTGAGTGAGAACAACAAAAAAAAAAAAGAAAATAAATGTAGCACACGAGATAGCGTTCTGACTGTAGAAAAGTCAACGACCTATTACGTGTTTTACTTGGGCAAGTGAAAACTCTTGTTACATAGGAAACGAATAGTATATAAGTTTTGCAAAAGAATCAAAATTACATGGAAGAAGATACTAATATTATATATAACAATTTTTCCTTAAATTTAGAATGTTTATAAGAAATATGTATGTATATATAGATATTTTTTTATAAACACGCATGCACGATCTATTAAAATAATATATAGAAATTATAACAGAATTTAAACAAATTAAGTATAATTGAAAAAAACTTTATTTTTTTTATTTTTTTTTAAATAGAATTTTCTTTTTTTAATTTTTATAAGTTATATAATATTTTTATTGTATAAAATTATATATTATTATTATTATTATATATAATTTATTAATAAAAATATTCTATAATTTATAATATTTAACATTATATAATATAATAAATTAATTATATAATTATTATATAATTTATAATTTTATAATAATTTATATAATTTTCTTATTTTTTATATATACATACACTATCTATTAAAACAATTTACAAAAACTACAATAATTTTATCAAAATAAATTCTTTCTTCTTTTTTTTTTTTTTAAATATTGGATTATCCAAAAAATTTGTGCCAATTTTGATGAAAGATTGAAACTCAACGCACATTTAAGCTTTTTTTTTTATCATATACATTTATTAAATTAATAATAAGTACCATTCTGTTCTACAACCCTTTCTCCATCTTTAAAATTAACATAAAATTTTCATCTTTCCAGAATATTTTCAGGTTTCTTCTAGCAAAAGAACTTTGTGCCATCTATCGAAAATCGTCACGAACTTTTCAGATAACCCAATAGAAACCTTTACCTTAAATCTCGCGAATAGATTTATTATAGTTGGTTATAATGTTTAAACAACAGGAATACGCGTTGATCTTGCGATTAAATTCAATGGTAAACTTTATACGATAAATAGAATATAATGTGACGGTTTAGCACGTGCCCTGCGACCACCAACACACGAATGAAATTTTGCATTCTCTCTCTCTCTCTCTCTCTCTCTCTCTCTCTTTCTCTGTATATATATATATATATATGCGAATCCAATTAACCGGCTCTTATACGGAAGGATTAATTATTATCGTATTATTATTTGGGAGATAGGTTGTCAAAATACAAATACACAATTCCTATATACACACATACATATATATAACGTTTAGTTAGATACAATGTAGTAATATAGTTACATATATACATGTATGTTTAAACGAGAACATTTTTAGTTTACTTGTATTTATGTGTATATGTACATATGTTTAAATCGATCAATGAAAATATCGGTTGTTGTATCTACCGTTCATTAACTCAATCAAATCTAGAATATTAATTTTAATAAACATTTCTCTTCATTCACTTGTCTTTTTACACGTTATATTACAATCAGTATGAATCAAAGTTTAAAAATGAAATTTAACACTTCGTTTAAAACGCAAACTCTTGCAAAAATAAATTTGAATTAATTTTTCTTTCTTTTTTTTATTCATGTATGAAGAAATATTCAGAGATATTTTTAAAATGTTTCTTAAATGAAAGTTTATATTCTTCTGTATGAATTTTTATAAAACAAAATTCATTATCATTTTTCCAAACAATTAATAATAATAATAATAATACTAATAATAGTAATAATAATAATAATAATAATAATAATAATAATAATAATAATAATAATAATAATAATAATCATTCATAACTTTGATGTTTAATCATAATTTGATCATTGATGATGAAATTCAACAGTTGAATTCGTGTTGTAATTTTTTGTGTATAAATCTTTCATTAAAATTCCAAAACAAATCAAAATGTTATCGTAAAAATAATTGTTATCAATGTACACGTTTCATACATATGTATAAATAAATCAAACCACAAATCAAACTGGACGTTTATAATTTTATCGTAAATTCATTTTTGATTTAAAAAAAAAAACAAACAGAAGGAACAAAAAAGAAAGAGAAAGGAAAATAAATCGCAGAATTAGAAAAAGAATATAAAACGAAGAAGAAGAAGAAGAAGACGATAAAATAGTTTAACGAGGTGAAGTAAATGAAACGTCATGTGAAATAGATGAAGAAGAAAAAAAAAGGTAGACAAAAAAAAGTTTCATGGTGGTTGTGTGTTGTGTTGTGTTGTGTCTGTTACTAACACATATATAGCGTAACAAAACGTTCGTTGTTATTTGCAGTATCGTGAGAATTAAATTTTCCTCATCTCAACACAAAGTTTCCCGACTAAGTAACAACACAACGTGAAAAGATCGGTTTCCCCTATCTAACTAATAGTTTTCATTTGTATCATCTTTTCAATATTATACCACGTAGAAAACAAATCAGAACTATTATATAAACACAATACGTAATATTAATTACATATATATATATATATATATATATATATATATATATATATATATATATATATATATATGAATAAATATTCTTTTACCATGTCATCTATAATCAATTCAAAAAAGATTCGTTATCATAAATAAATAAATAAATAAATAATAATATAGTATTATATTATTAATTTATAATTAATTATTCGTTATTTGTTTTGTTTTTCTAATCAATACATAATATAATCCTAAACATTAAATCAATTATAAAATAATTTAATTGCTAATTAATATTGTTTTTCACTTTGTAAATATTTTTATAAATTTTTTTATTCTTAATTAAATGGATTGTAATATAATATATTAAATTATATAGTGTAATATAATATAGTATATATTATATAATTTATTATACATATAATTATAATTTTTAAAATTATAAATGTATTTTTGAAATTTGTGAATATTTTTATGTCCTTTTTTTATTCTAATTAATTAATATTTTACTAATATTCTAACTAATTAATATTTAAATAATAATAAATAATAATAAATAAAAATAAATAATATCTAAATAAATAATATTACTAATATGGCAATATTAGTTATGGTAATATTATTATAATATTATATTAACAATGGTAATATAATATAAAATCAGGTAATATCAGTGGCAATATAATATATATTATAATTTATAATTATATATTATAATATATTAAAATATAATAAATATTGTATATATAATAAATTATATATATAATAAAAATGTATAATAAAATTATTAGATAAAAAACCTTATTATAAACAATCAACCGTAATAATAATTTTACCAACGAGAGGGAGAAAGGGAAATTAACTTTTCATAATCCACAACTATTTAATCTACCAAACTAAATAATTCTAAAGCACACCTAACAAAACATAAAATAAAATGATTCAATGTAAACGATTAAAACTGACCCAGCAAATTTAAAGAAATAACAAAAAACAAAAACAAAGAAAAAAAATCTAAATGAAGAACATCGCTAAAGAAAAAAAAAACCAAAAGTAAAGAAGAAAAATATTCTTTCTTACTCAAACCGTAACAAAGTTCGATATTATCGACCAAATAATTTTCTTTCCTGTAGTAAAGGGGTTGCAGGTTGACGATTGGGTTGCAGGTACCACTACCCAAGTGGTGGTAGTGGTATGAAGAAGATTCCGCATTTTAGTTCTCAACAAAATAAATTCAAATGAAATTACAAATGTAATGTAATACTCATTCTCACTTAGGTTAACAAGGGAAGCTTATTTCCCCCTCTCTTTCATCTTTGTTCAACTCATTCGTTTCAAATAGCCACTCCTAAAGCTCCGTGTCCATACTCGCACAATCGATCGATCGAATAAAACAACTACTACTACTACTATTACGAATATGAACTATGACTATGACTATGACTATGACTATGACTATGAACTATGATTATGTTTATTACGACGACAAACCTCCCCTCTCCCTCCTCCTCTTCCTCCTACTCCTCATGGAATCTGGATGGCCAAGAAGAAAAATCTGGATTTTCTTTATCGCATGATCAACACTTTAATAGATGATTGCGAGAGGAAAAGTGAACGGTAATATCGGTGATCTCTTTAACCTAACCCTCTACCTTACCCTACCCCACCTTTCCTCCTATTTTCCTTCTCCTTCTACCACGTCATCGTCACCTATCATACGTATTGATCGATTCACGTGTGGAATTATTAAACATACGTGCAAACTATATTTTATCTTGTTTTTTCATTTTTTTTTCTTATTCGTTCCATTATGCTCGCTCTAATTGTTTAATATTCTAACGCATTATTCTTATGTTTGTTTTTATTATATTTGTGTGTGTGTTTCATATATATATCATGTATTTTAATTTATATTTAATTGAATGAATGTTTTTTTTTTATATATATGTGCCCATAATTATGAAAGTGGTCTAAGTCATATATCTCTTGTTTCGAGATATTTAAAGATATCTATTTGAAACACTAAATGAATTCTATGTAATATTAAAAAAAAAAACACTATCTAACGACTCATTTTTGACAATATCGTAAAAATTACATGGAATTTATTTAGTTTAAAATAATGTGGTGCTTAAAAACTAATAAACTCATTTTTTTTTTAATTTTGATTTAGACCACTTTCATAATTCTGAGCACATATACGTATTTTAATTTATAATTAATTGTTATTATTCTAAAGCATTATTCTTATGTTATTTTTTTTATTATTTTTTTAATTAAAAGTATTATTATTATAATATTAAAATTTTGTATTTTGTATAGTTATGTTTTAGTAATTAATTAGTTTTTCTTATATACGTTATTTTAATTTATATTTAATTAGATATATATTTTTTTATAGGTATTTTAATTTATATATCTAACTCTAATAATATTCTAACGCATTATTTTTATATTTCTTTTTATTATTTTTCAATTAATATTATAATATTAAGATTTTTTTATTTTGTATCGTAATATTTTATTAATTATTTAATTTATTATTTTAAATGTATTTTAATTTATATCTAATTCAATAAATGATATTAATTTAACATCATTTTGTATCGTTATGTTTCAATAATTATTTTGTTATCTTATACATAATTTAATTTGTTGGTTTTTATTACTTTTTCAATTAAGAGTATCATTATTATAACATAAAGATTGTTCATTTTGTATCATTACGGTTTACTAATAATTTGTTATTTTATTTGTAATTTAATTTATATGTAATTGGATAAATGATATTTATTTAATATTTCATAATAGATATTAATATCTTTATTGGTCAAAATTACATTTATAGATCACTTCAATTTTTAAAAATTCCCTAGTAAAATTGAAAACTACTAAACAATAAAAAAGAAAGAAAAATACTATTTCCGTAAGAGAAATAAAGATAGAGATATACTTCGTTGTAACGAATTCAAAACCGGACGAATTTCAACGATACCATCAAGTAAAGTCAATGAATAATTTATCGATGAATTATTCGCTCGTTGGCGCTGTTTAATTTGAAAAAAGAAAAAAAAAAGAAAGAGCGTGAGAACAACTTCTACACCCCTCGTCGTCTCGAGTCGATAACCTCGAAATTCGAAGGACCATGAATAAAAAAATAAAAAAAAAACAAATAAAATGATCTCGTAAGGAAAATGTAGACACTATTATTACTACTACTACTATAACTACTATCCACTAGCAATCGCTTAACTCTCCTTCATAGAAAGTTTTCTGGAACGGTAATTTCTCTCGTCGGGATTGTAGGTTCAAAAAAGTTTTACCACGTAAAAAAAAATGTAAGTCGGAGAAAGAGAACGGAGAGAGATGAAGAAAGAAAGAAGGAAAGAAAGGAACGAAAAATAAAAAGAGAAAGAAGTATATCGAGTTCGAGTCGGTCGAATGAGCGTGCGAAATCGGCGAACCTACCGTAAAAACTAAGAATCATCGTTTTTAAAGTACCATTCGATCATAAGAATACAACGAATCCTCGTTTCGTTACGGTGAAACGAATAAAACAACGGGTCACGGTTTTACGCACAACCAGATAGAGAAAGATAGACGATAATTGTCAAATTATATAAAAAACTAATAATACTAAACTATAATTATATTTTACTTGTAGAAAAATACAATATTCTATCGATATTCGATTAAAAAAATATTCCTTTTAGACAAATGAAAAATTTTCTATTGTTTTTCTCTCGAAAAGATATTATTTTTACATACTCGAGAATAATGAATTACTTTTAAAGAAAATAAAAAAAAAAAAATATATATATATATATATATATATATTTATATTCGTATTTGATAAGAGAAATTCATTTTTCGTTTGAAAGAAGAGAAATAAATAACTAGAGAGTTTTTATAGGTTATAGAAAGGTACGCCATGTGTGTGAGAGAATCATACAATGTTAAGACGATATATATAAAGTGTATAACTTGATTTGATATATTCTTTTGCTTTCTCCATTAACTTATACATTTACACACACGCATCAGATAAATACATATATACGTAATAATGTATATAACATATAAAGAGACCATACGCGTAAGCAGGAAGGTTCTCACGCGCGTCAAACGGAGCGTAAGTTTCGTCCATATGATATGGCACATAGGTACTTACTTATATATAAGTACATAGGGTTAGGGTATATGGTGCCTACATATGGGACGTTGTACATGCCAACATAAATACATAAAATATAAAATATAGATGTTGATATAAATATATTCTATATATTATTATAGAATATATATATATATATAGGTATAGATTATAACGTAGTTCGGCGCCTTTGCGCTCGCCGGCACTCGCCTAGCAGAAAAATCAATAACAAGCGTGGTATGGCATGGCGCGTCGTGTTCTCTCTCAGGTGCCCGCCCGCTCGGTCGTCTGCTTGGCTGCGCGAGAGGAAGTTGATGGCAGGAGAGGTGGCCAGCCAGCCAGCCAGCCAGCCAGCCAACCAGGAGGCAAGCAGGCAAGCAAGCAGGCTAGCAAGAAGGCTAGCAAGCAGGCTAGCAAGCAACAAACGATGGTAGCAAGCAGGCAAGGCAGGCAGGCAACCGATCGAGCGAACGCGAACGGTGGAAACGAGTCACCTGCGGCACACTGACGTACCTTGCGATCGAATTCTCTTTACCCCTCTCTCTCTTTCCTTTTCTCAAAGGTACACGCGTGACGGGAGCGCGCGATACCCTATCTTCCCAAGTATTACGTGTATAAATGTAGGTATAGGTGCGCGTGCGCGTGCGCGTGCACGTACACACACAACGTGTGTCGTCGTCGCGTCTGCGCTTACTAAAATGAACAGAAGAAGAGAAGGGGGAATAGGGGGGTAGGTATATACATTGACGGCGCGTGCAAGGTGGAACGAAGAGAGAATAAGAGAAGAAGGATGGGGAGAAAAAGAGAGAGAGAAAACGTGTATGTCAGTCCGCGCGTGCTCGAAAAGACGAAGAAACGGGGAGGCGGATAAGAAGAACGCGGAGAGTCAAGTGAAGGGTCGGTCGCTTGAGCGCTCGCGCGCGAGCACACGAAAGGCGCGGAGGAAGCGTTGCGTGTGTTGCTGCTGCTTCCGTCCGAGTGTGCGATACCTTTCTTAACATCATTGCTACTCTCCAATGAATATTAGCAAATGTATATGTTTATATCTAAACATATATATTCATGTTTTAATATTGTTATATATGTAATAATAATATTATGGGCGGCGCATACTGTAGAGTCATATTATTGTATACTACGTACCTCGTCCTCACCGGTGGCCACCGTGTTGACGGAGTCCATGCTCTGAGAGAGTGGCGCGTCCATCGTGCAAGCTAATTTGCCGGACGGTCCGGGTTTACCGGAAGCTGCGGTACGAGCGGGTGGCGGTGAA
Source organism: Polistes dominula (assembly GCF_001465965.1). The sequence goes on along the minus strand of NW_015149054.1, from coordinate 71,241 downwards.
GAGTCCACCGTATCCCGTCTCGGGCGTTTTAAAGCGGGAGGCGTTATGGTTGAACCGGCGAAGACGACAGGCGCCTCCAGGACGTATCGGTGGAAGTAAACTTTCGAGGAGAAGAAATCGGCCCTTTTGCCACCACCCCCTCCTCCTCCTCCGCCTCCTCCTCCTCCTCCTCCTCCTTCACTGCCGCCCACTTCCGCTTCCTCCACTTCCTTTTCTTTCTAATTCCCCCGTTCCGTTCACTTATTCTTCCGCTTCTTACGATGTGCGTCTCCTTCTTAGTCTTATCCTCTTCTTCCGCTTTTACTTCTTCTTTTTGTTCTATTTCTTTTTCTTTTTCTTTTTTTTCTTTTTTTTCTTTTTCTTCTTTTTCTTCTTCTTCCTCCTCCTCCTCCTCCACCTTCGTCGCCGCCGCCGCCGCTGATGCCGCCTCCACCACCACTGCTACGTCCACCTCCACTAGCACTATCACCACTGTACCCAACACTACCAACAGCTAACCTTCTCTAGCAAAGGATGATACAACGACGGCACCAGCACTAGCACCACCTGCACCACCACCTCCACCTCCACCTGAACCTCAACCACCACGACCACCACCACTACCACCACCAGCAACGATGACAACTACGACCGAGGGCTAAGCGAGTCGCGGTGCTACTGGTCACCGTCGTATTACCCGATGCATGCACCTGTCACACGTTCTCTCCTTTCACTCTCTCTCCAATAAAAGGGTCTTTAAGAGTGAGCGTAAAAGTCAAGAAACCCAAATTATAACAGGAGGACGGCAGGATGATGAGGTTATCACCGATGTCCACAAGAGAGAAAGAGAGAGACGAGATGGATGGATGGATTAGAGATATATGATGGGCCCGCGAATAATGTCTACCTAGTCTGCAGGTGTTCCCACGCGTCTATTTTCGAGCAATCGATACACACCACATATATACGGAACAAACACACACGCGCGCACGCTGTCAGTCAGTGTGCAACTACTATGTTCCTCTTCTTCTTCTTCTCTTCACTTTCCTCTTCTTTTTTAATTGAACTTACAAAACTATTTGATATGTTGCAAATGAAGAAGAGCAATATATAATTGACGTGTTTTCTACCGTTGTATTCCTTGAATAGGTTTGACACCAACAACATCAAAGATGACAACAATAACAACGATCATTTGCCGATCATCATTGTTATTATTCCTTCCGACGATTATGACGTTTCGATTATTTCCATTGACATTCGAATAAGAGCACCTTACGTTTCTTTTTTCACCCCGATTATTATTAATTTCTAGTGAGCACAACATACGGTGTATCCAAACAAAAATTCTTTGTTGTTATCCCTCTTTTTGCAGGCCCCTCTCTCTCTTTCTTTCTGCCACTCCGTTAACGACGACGACGACGACGACGATGTCAACGATGCGGAGGAGGAGAACAACGTTCCGTCGTCCACAAAAGTATAGAAAAGCGCGAGGATGAGTACGCGCGCGCAGCTTTCCAAATGGGGGTTGTTGGTAGTGGTTATCCTTACTACTGATGTAACCGATGATCAGAATAAACGAGACAAACGATGATAATGTAATAGTAGTAGTAGGTGTGTGGGTATGTGAAGATACCTTCCTTCCGATGAACGCGCGTGGACGTAAAAACGGGACGCTTGAGAGAGTGTGTATATGTGTATGTATGTATGTATGTAGTAAGGCTAGTTCGTTATAAAAAACGAGCCAACGGAACGTCAAGTAAATATATATATATAATATCTATTTATATATTTATGTATGTATGTATTGTATATATATATATATATATGTAAAGATAATAACGACGCTGTTTCACGAGCACCGCGACACAATTGGTACGCAGGCTACCGATAGACTGACGGGCCATGAACGAGCGCAACGAGCGCAACGAACAACCAGGTGAGAGGGGAGTTGGTACGTGCGCGCGCGCGCAAGTGAGTGCAACACACACACGTTTGTGGGGTGTTAAGGCTTGTCGGTTCACCAACTACACCATCAGAACTCACCATTACTAATACCATTCCTACCTCTACCTTCAGAACTACCACCACCACCACCACCTCCTTCAGTACCACCACCACCATCGCAGGGATGAGGCGGCCTTACGATGAGCTTTCTGGGTCGGAGGAGGTAGACGCGAGAGCGCAGGACTTTGTATGGTTGAGGGTGAAAGGGCTGCTAGACTGGGGGGTGTCACGCGGTAAAATACGTCGAGAGGGGTCAACGGGGTGAGAGAGAGAGAGAGAGAGAGAGAGAGAGAGAGAGAGAGAGAGAGAGATGATATGCATCGCTATACTACCAAACATTCATGGTAAGGTCGCATACTACTACTACTACTGCTATTTTATCCTAAGAGCAAGGAATCATCTTACATTAAATGGTTTTACTACTACATGTATACATACATAGATATATTTTTGTTCATCTTTTTAGAATTGAGAACCTGTGTATGTTACAACTCTCGTTTTCTGTTTAGCCAAAAAAAAAGGTTCAAAAGTAAGATTGAAATGAACGAAGGATAAAATCCTTAATTGGAACTTGTGTTATATAATTTGTTTAATATTTTGATCAGTTGACAGATGCCTGACGTATCCAAGCAAAATAAGGTCCTAATCATTCCGTGGCTATATATTTTAATAGAACATCACGACAGGTGCACTTGGATCCGAAGGTTTCAAGCTTCTTCCGCATGTTTCCAGATATGATCGATGATTCTACGAAAATTCAGCTGTTCGAATTATGACTTGGCGAAATTTTGATCCTTCCTCGACGAGACAGGTGCATTGACGTCGATAGTTTCTGAAAAAAACACCTCACACACAAGCATACATACACATACATACATACAATTTATTTGATCGATGAACACTGTTCAATTTACACCTTAAACATTTACTGTATAAATTTTTAATTCAAATGATTTTTATATTTGCATATATATGCATCATGTAAATAAGGTGTTTTGATTTTTTTGGCGCGTATTTTGAAAAAAAAAGTTAAAAAACAAAGTAGAATTTTTGGTAACCACAAACATAGTACTCGGTCGATGCCATAAAACTGTAACGCTACCTTGTCGAAGAAAGATATCTTCTTCAATGTTTGACCTTACCATCTGTTACTACATTCGATTACAAATTTTGTCTATCAATTTTATTCCACGACCATACGAACACTCAATATAATTATTTAAAATCAATCCCACCAGACCGCGTTTGTTCAATATTTTAATATGAATAAAATTGAAAGAAGTAAAAGAACCTACTTAGGGAAAGGAGAAAAACCTTGAGATGTCGGATTGAAATACTTTCGTGTACATTTCCGCATTACATTGTATATATTTTTTTTGCTTTTCTATGCACCAATGCAATCGTGGAATGTGCACTTTTGTTACATAATAAATAATATATTCTATGAATGAGAATTAGTTTATTTTTCAAGTTAATTGATAAATTAACAACGCTGAATTTTATGTGGTAGGGTTATTTGTTTCTAATTTTCAATTATTCGAAAAATATATCTTTTTGAAGATGAAACTATGTAGATTAAAAAAATTATTTTTAGAAGTTTTTTTATATATTTTTTTTGTTACTTAATGTTACTTCCAATCGATAATATCGTGCAGTTGCTATCTGCATCTGTTGACGGTAACGTTGGAAACGACCATAAATCAAAGAATATAGAGAATTTATTTATATATAAGAATATAGAATATATTATTTACATAATGTAATAAATTTCTGTGGTTATATTTGTTCAATTTATCTGCATTATGTTATATTGTGATATTAAAAATAAAACCTAAATAAAAAATAATTGCAAAAATATTTAAAGATGTATAATTTATTGCTGACCTTATCAACGTAATCTTTATCAACTTTTTTTACGTATTATGTTTTTTTATTTTTTTTTTTTTAATTACTATCAGTACAGAAGTTTACATTATATACATATACATATTTATATATGTTTTTTTTTTTTAAATAATGTTGAGATAATATTTAAGAATATATAATTTTCAGAAACGCATAGTTACATAACAAATAAAATTATACGATCATACGTTCAAAAATAATAAATATGCATGTTATTGCGATATTTCTTTTTTTTGTGTGTGTAGATATTTTGATTAAAGTATAGATGACCAATGAATATAAAAAAGCTTTACCCTATGGCATATAGATAACATTTATATCATATGAATCACATGGGTTATGCCTAGTCAAGTCTAGACCAAAAAAATAAAACTAACATCCGCGTATAGATTTATCTAATTTAATAGAAAATATAACATATTAAATAATACATTTTAATAATATTCCAATATATCATATAACGAAAATCATCATACGACAAAAATAACCTTAATTATGTTTCATTTAATAAATCTAATTAAAAAAGAGACAAAAGATATTCCATATAATAATAACATTATCAATTAAATTCAAATATTTCGTGGATAACATAAATGATAAGAACTCCCTCAAAAAAATTTACATACTACCGGAAAACTATTATTTCTCAATAATCTTGTCACTCTCAAACTATCTGTTTGAACTCGTGATTGTTATTAATACTAATTTAAAAAATAATAATTTAATCTATTTTTAAACAATATTAATGATAAAAAGATATTAGAATATTCCAAGTAACAAATATGAATTTTATCGTGAGTAAATTTTTTGGTTCTACAAATTTATCAAACTTTTCCATTGTTTCAGTTATCGACCGAGACATTGATTTGACTCACAGCTTACAAAATACTACGTGAGGGTTCCTTCGATCATTTTCTTTATCCAACATAAATACTTTTTATTTAAAACAAAAAGAAAAAAACTATCTTTCACGTATGAAAAAAAAAAAAAAATTATATATTGTTTGACAATTTTCTGATTTAAAGAATGATATTTAATATTATTTTTTTGTCTTCTTTTAAAAATGGTGGAAACAATTCGATCGAAATTTCTCGAACTCGTTTATATTCATCGAATTTTCTTATCATAACTAGTTCAAAAATATACAACAATGTTTTATTTATGAATTTTTTGTTGAATTTCATTTTTTCTAAACGGAGAAACGAATATAAATTATTTTATCGTACCGTTAGATGATTGAATTTTGAATTATCAAATAGGTACGATTGTGATATCAGTAGTTGAATGTACGAACATATATATATAAAGGGGAAAAAGGGGAAAAAAGGGGGAAAAAGGGGAAAAAAGGAACGGAATGGAAAGATAGATACTTTTCCTTATGTCAATATAGAAGAGGGAGGTGACAGGTCAAACTCCGTGAAGTCAGATAGCTTGCTTGCGTTTGAACAACGATATCAACATGCAGCTATTTTAACGTAGAATATATTTAGAATTTTTTTTCTTTTTTTTTTCTTTTTCTTTCTTGCTCTCATGTATTAAGTTTTCTTCTGAACTTCTACCATATCCTAATGTCAATTTTTAAACTGTTTACCCGACTAAACTTGTTATTATACTTAAGTCAATTCAAGACTAACGATATAGTATAAAATAAGAAAATATTTCTCTCTTTATAAACTTTGTACTTTGATTTAAATTTTTGAAAAACAAATTTTGAAAAATAAATTTGAAAAATAAATTAGAAAAATAACTTCAAATGATTTGATTATATTGCCTTGTTACACGACAATCTATGTTTGTTTGATCTTTTTCTATTTTATTATTTGAACAATCAATTCATATTTGATATAAAATTTTTTTTTCCATAAAGTAATAAAAAAATATACCATGAGAAAAATTCAAATTTAAAAAATCCAAAGTAATACTAAATCGTGTATAATATCTCATATTAAAAATTAGAGAAATGTAGCTCCAATTAAAAAACTTCTTCTTTCTAGTGCTTCAAAAATTACCAAAAGTTCGACTACAGTTTTTTACTTGTACAAAAAAACAAATAAAATATCTCAAAGTTTTGCGTTTTTTTATATCTTAATAAAAAATGAAATATGATCGAGATTATAAAGTTTCGTATAAAAAAAAAAATAACTCCATTAAAATTTATATAAAATGTAAACGAAACATAATATATATAAACTATTATATAAAATAAATTATATAATAGCAAATATATAATTATAAATTACTAATATAAAATATAATATATATATATATATAAAAATTATATTATATAAAATATAATTTACAATATAATATATTATTTTACAATAAAATAATTATATATAATATATAATAATAATAATAATAATAATAATAATAATAATAATATAATTATAAATTACTAATATAAAATAAACAATAATTTAAATAGTATTTAAATAGTATTTAATATTATACTATTATAATAGTTTATATATATTCAAATATTATAATATTATATTTAATATTAAGTAATATTATAAAAATAGTATTTAAATAGTAAAATAAACAATTTAATTTATTTATTTTATAATAATAAACATTTTATAATTTTAAAATTAAATTTATTTTAAATAATAAAAAAATTTATATTAAAAATAAATTATTATAATAATAATGTATACTAATAAATAATTAAATATAAAAAGTCTATAGTATACAATATTATACCTATAACTAAACTATTTATATTTTCTATGTTTTGATAGCACGTAAAAAGTAACAAAATAGTACATTTCGAAGAAAAATAATAACAAAGATAAAAAATAATAATTTAATCGTTAAAAAAATTGTTTAAAAAAAATCTTTGATCTTGAATTAATATGATAAAATATGTATCCATTTTAATGACTCAAACTATAATATTACACTAGAACAATTTCTGTGTAAATAAATGAAATTTTTTAATTTTCTTGAATAATATCCTCCCCACGAGTTCCTCTTACCCCACTATATTTATTCATCGTGTCTGAGCAACTCTTTCCTGATTACCCCCACCAACCCCCTCTTCTTGGTTGGTTCCCCCCGTTGTTCTTATTCGTCATCGTTATCTTATTCGTCGAGCGAGTAAATGAAATAGAGGGTACGTACGAAGGTTAGACGTGTTAACTCGCTTTGCCCCCGAGAAGTAAGGTGGGGGGACAGTGGGTGGGTTAAGGAAAGGGGTAGGGGGAAGTAGCTGAGAGGGCGGAAAGACGGGGGAGGTATTGGTTTGATAGAAGGTACGAGAGCATAAAAGCACGCACGAACAAAATTACCGAAGCTTTTATTGTGTGATCTCGCGGCCACTTCTCTTTCTCTCTACGTGTTACACACGTTCTCTCTTAAAATCATCTATTTTTCATCTCACACAATTATTCAAGTGCTGGACTTACGGAAAAGTTCAGAAAACGAGAGAATAAATCAAAAAATCGGCTGCGGAAACATCATGGGACATCCACCACGGCTCTTAAGGGCCATATTAATCTTTGGTTTTGTCCTATTATCCCTTAGTTCGGCATCTGCTAGTAAGTTTATTAATCAATATTATAATAATATAATATATATGTATATATATAATTTTTTTTCTATAGAAAATTATGAATTTAAAGTAGCTTGGATTCGTTTAATTTATTAATTTGATATTTGTCGATGTTATTTTTATTTTTGTGAATGCATTACGTTAATCTTATATTTTTCTAACGAGTTTTATTACATTTTTTGATTATATATATTTTTTTTAATATATATATTATATATATTTTATTAAATTATATAAATATATATATTATACTAATATATTATATACATTATTTTAAATTCTATAAATATATATTATATTACTATATTAAATTATATAAATATATATTATATTATTATATTATATTATATAAATATATATTATATTATTATTCTAAATTATATAAATATATATATATATATAATATTATAATATTAAATATATTATTTTATATTTATTATATTGTAATATGATAAATTAAATAAATTATATTTATGTATATATATAATATATTATATTATATTTTATATATTAGGGAGAACCAAAAATTCGTGCGTGGTATTTTTTTTATATTATTAATATAAATATAAATTATATATATTAAATTATATATTTAAAAAAAATATATATTTTGTACAGTTTATAAACAAATTTATAATACAATAAACGTACGAACTTTTGATAACCTACCTAATATATTATTTATAACAATATCTTTCTCAAAGATATTTTTTTTTTTTTTTTTTTTTTACAAAATTCGTGTAATTAATATTTCGATCTTTTAAATGCATTCACATTAAAATATATAATATACTCTATCAAAAAGTAATACTAGAATATTCCTATGAAAAACTATAAACATTACTATATATGCTTGAAATAATATAATACAATAATTAATATGCACATTTTATTTCTTTTATATTATTAAAATATATTCAATACTAATATAAATATTCACCCTAAGATAAATGCATTTTTGATACCACGTGGAAATGTTTAATATTAACATAAAAATATTTTTTTATATAATTTTATTATAATTAAATCATTTTTCTAGAATATACGAAATAAAAAAAAAGAATGTCCAAAATTTTTAAACGATATTCATTTTAATTAATATTAAAGTTTAATTAAAAAATATTATTAAATATATTATAATAAAAAAAAAATATTCTTAATGAATTTTGAAAAAAAATCAATTCACTGTAAAGATTATCAATGAATACTGTTCAGAAAAATTATGATGAATCATAAAAAGGTTACACTTCTTATATTAAGGTTAAAGATTAGTTTAGCACGAAGATGTTGAAATGTAAAATTATAATCTAAACAAAATTGAGATGATAAAGTTAAACGATACTAATATCACGAATAATATCTTAAATTAATAAAGGGGCGAGAGTGTAGAGAAGAGAAAAGAAGAGAAGAGAAAGGAAAAGTAGACAGAGGGGGAAGCTAAAAAAAAAAACAAAATGAAGAACATAATTAATATCTCATCTCATTATGACGAAATCATTCGAAATAAATCAAATATCATTCATTGATAAATTTATTAAACGTTAAATCATAATTCGCAGAAAACATGAAATATATTACATTTCGATTTTAATTGTAAAAAATTAAATGTTAAAAAATGAAGAAAAGGAACTTTGAAAAACCCTTGAAAAAAAATTATACCTTATAAATAAGGTACGAATTGAATAAAATGAATTTTGTATAAAATGAATTTCGGGACGTAATTTTTATGGAGTAATTAAAGGAGTAATAGTAAATTAAATATATATATATATATAAATGCATGTTGGTAAAGTATATCACTGCATAGTACGATGTCTGTAACGTTCAAGTGATTACACGACCCTAGGGTTGGACCGGACGTTTGGTAAATTGATCTAATGTCCCTGCTATCATCCTACCATCGTCAATTCCCAATAGTCTTTTTATTACTTAGTAGAGATGTGTAACCCCGTTATGGTTTTTCAACTATATGATATATTTGAATTCTCATATTAATATATAATTTTGCATATAATATATAATGTTTAGATATATATAATGTATATGTTATTACCCTGTTATGGTTTCTCAACTATATGATGTATTTGGATTCTCATATTAATATATAGTGTTACATTTA
>NW_015149054.1:37618-52716 GCF_001465965.1 Polistes dominula | reverse complement strand
ATATATATATATGTAATTTACAGGCTAATGTTAATTACCATGTTGGTAACAATGTAAACACACCTTACAAATACGACCTTAAAGGTGAAGTTAAACTGCCATTTGAAAAACTGCAAAATCTCAAATTACACTTATCTGAAAGTTTGTTATTAAATCTTGGAGAAAATAATCTTGTTGAGTATTCAAATAATTACGATATTACTTATAACAATGATAAAAATATTAAGATGGAAAGTCAAATGAAATACAAGGGTAATAGTAAAAACAATGAAGGTGGTGGAAAGATTAGTTTGACTGTTCTTCAATATCCAACATTAACTATTGAAAATACATTCAATAACGCAGAATCAGAAAATATACAGAAAGGTTCTTTATCGATGAAATTGAATTATGGTGACAAGGGTGGAACTTTGACAATTAATGACGCTTGTGCTTACGATTTATCAATGATCGAACTCAAGGCCAAAGCTACGACGACTCTAGACAAATTAAAAAATATCGATTTCCAACTTAGCCATCAGGTAATGTCCTTGAACAAATTTCATTTATAATAATATCGAGGTGGATTTAATTAAACCCTTGGAGTAATGAATTATTTAAAGATTTTTATGCATATTTATATAACAAATTGAATTTGTTGCTATATGGATTATTAATGTTAAAGTAATATATTTTATTTGAAATATATTTATATTGATGATATAAATATATTTTTGCAATAAACTTTCAATTAAAAAATATAAATAAATATATAAATTTTACAAAATAGAAATATTTACATATTTTATATATTTATCTTATATATATATTTATATATTTATCTTAAATTCCCAAAGGGTTATATAAATTATAATTATATAAATAAATATATAAATTTTAAATAATAATATATAAATAGAAATATTTATATATTTAATATATTTAATATATTTATATTAAATATATTAAAGAGTTCATTTGACAAAAAACACATTTCGCAAGCAACATTAGAATAATAATCTCATTAAATTAATATTTCTAGGCAAAACCAGAAAAGAATAATAGACAAACTGAAGCCACCTTGCAATTGGATGATTCAAAATATACATTGAATACTGAAATTCAAGAACTTAGAACTGCACCATTGATTCACATTACCTTCACATGTCCAAGCGGCGTGACAGAATTATTATCCAAATTCCAGAAACTCGGTGACAGCGATTACACAGGTGATTTGACTTACCTATTCAAATTTTTGATTGAAAATAAAATGAATGAAGATATTTTCATTGTTTAATTCTTTATGATCTTTAGGTGAATGGAAGATTGAAACACCGGTAGGATTTGTTATGGCTGATGCACGAGTCAACTTAGAAAGTATTGATAATTTCTTAATTAATATCAACCTGGACAGTGATAAATTAAAAGAACGTAAAATTCATGCTGAGATAGCTAACAAACCTACTGCTAAAGCTGGGAAAAGGATTATCATCACTGTAACCAGTGATGGCAAAAATTTGGTAACTGGAAGGTATTTATTAACATTGCTTATTATTATTTATAATCAAAATAATATAAGGTGTATCCGAACAGGTAATACAACCATGCAGAAGGTGATTCTTTACGTGTTAACTGTAAATTATAATAAAGAAGTAACATTTTTATGTCCGAGGTATTTAATTTAGGAAAAGAAAATTGTGTTTGAAAATTTGTAATTTAATAATTAATTTTATTATTATTAGATTAATTATAAAAAAAAGAATGTACCCAATGAACCTCTTTGGTTTGTCCCTCTGTATCACCCTTTTATCTGGTTGAGATGATTTACAAATTTTTATTTATAATAATCAAATTGTATTGGGTTGTTCTCACAGTTCGACAACCAAAGACAAACTAAACATAAAATAAATAAATATATAAATTTTAAATAATAATATATAAATAGAAATATTTATATATTTAATATATTTATATTAAAATTCTCAAAGGGTTAATTTGACAAAAAACACATTTCGCAAGCAACATTTGAATAATAATCTCATTAAGCAAAGAATAAGAAAACATAAGTAAACAAAAACAATGTTTTATTGTTTTGAAGGATAATTTAATGTACTTTTATTCTAAATAATTTTGATAAATAATTTTGTTTTGGAAAACGAAGCTTCAAACTAAAATAATGTTACTCTTTTTTTCCATGATTTATTTTCATATTTTTAATCACTCGGTTTGTATCAACCACTTGTCCGGATACACCCTATACAAGAACATGCTTTTACAGATGTGTACTGAGATTTTTATATTTTCGCAGTACAAATTACAAAAAACGTGAAGAAGGAGGCAAACTAATTGTAGAAGGTAACGGTAGCTTGAAAATCGGTGACAATGTTAGAAGCTCATCATTTAAATATACTCATCAACAATTGACACATGATCATGATGGTGAAACTGGCGTGGCTATGGTTCTTAATGCTAATTTCGGACCATCAGCAATAGTTGGTGAAATTAAGCTAACAAATAAAGAATTACATGTATTCAATAGTTATTGTGAACAAAATAAGGACTGTGCACACTTCAAACTTCAATCAACTTTGGATACAGACAGTGAGTTTAGTTTTGAATCGTTAGATTCGATAATTTGATGTTTAAACAACATTGTATAATTAAATGATTAATTTTTTTTTTTCTAGAAAAAACTTATCTGAAACAACAACAAACGGTGGAATTCGATTTGAGAAAGTTCAATATACCTGCCGAATTTGGATTACAAATTAACACTCAATATTTGAATGATATGTTTGATCATACAGCTAGTTTATACATGCATTCGACTAAAGATAAATCACAATACACTTATCAACTTTATGTTCATCCAAAGGAAGCTGGTAAGAATATATTTGGTTTTATAACATTGTTAAAATACAATATTTACATCAGTTGCATTTGTAAAAAATTCAAACCTTTTTTAATTACAGCTGCTATTTTAACTTTACCAACTCGTGAGCTGGCACTTATTGCAACATTGGATCTTCCGAAAAATAAACCAACTGGATCTTACAAATTTGTACTTTCATCGTTCTTAGATAGAAAGAATAGTCCATTAGAAAAAACAAGTTTATCAATTAACGGTGATGTTAACGCTGACAAATCTAGTTTATCCATCAATGGTGAAGCCAAACTTACCTATCCATCACAGACAAAGGTACAATTATTATATTATAATAAATTAATATGTTAAAAAAAACACACACACACACAATACTTAGATAATATATTAAATATATTTCATATTCTTTTTATATATAGGACATGTTGATAAAAGGTAAATTACATAGCAACGATCAAAATCTATTGGATGCTAGTGTCGACATTGATGTATTCGCAAAAAAATCGCAAAAAGTTAATTTAATTGCTAAAATAGTACGATTACCAATTGAAAAAGGCTATAATGTAACTGGATTAATTGAAGTAATTAGCAAAGGTCAACAACTGAAGATCGAACATAAAACACATTTGGTTTTGTCAATGAATGAAATAGGAGCTGGTTCTATATTATCGTACACCGATATAAATCAAAAACCAAGAAGTACCATACAATTATTCTCTGCTAATGAAAATGAAGCACATCTATTGATAACTCTTCCCAGTAGAGAGATCATTAGATCTGATGTTAAAATGGAATATTCGAAAAATTTACAAAAAATGGATATGGAAACGAAGGTCCTTGACAAAAAGCATTACATTGGTAGCATTGAAATTAACGATTTAAACAACTTCAAATTTGTAAATTACGAAAAGGGTAAATTACGATTTCAGTACTTTAATAATCAACATTAAAAAAAAAAAAGAAATATAATGTATAAACAATCATATTTTTACAGGCAACCCTAACGACAAATTGACTGCTAATGGTCGTGTTGTATTAGGAGAACTTGCGGAAGTTCATTCGAATTTCTATAAAAATGGTGAAAAGAAAAATTTGTTCCACGTTTTAGTACACCTTGATGAAAACAAATTTTTGAGACCCGATTTTGGATATGAGAAAGATAATATTGAATACATAGCGGTTAATATATAAATATATTTTTACACGTTATATATCTATGCAATTATTATATTTTGTTTTTATTTTTACATAGGATTACATTAGAAAGGTCATTGTTGATACAGCGCAACAAGTGAAAACAGTTACAGCTGATACAGGTAAAGAAATTGTAACAGAAATGAAGGATCTTTTAGAACATACCAAAAAAGCTCAACCAAATTTGAAACCACTTTTGGATTATTATTCTGGTGAATTGAATAAATTTAAAAACGAACTCAATGCTGATCAAACTATTCAAGAGATTCAAGCAAATATGTAAGTAAATCATGTGTGATTAATATTTTTTAAATGTTGCTTAAATAATATCATTGTCTAATGTATTTGATTAAAAAAAAATAGAAACAAACGTTTTGGATCATTTATAAATGCTGCCAATGAAATTGTTAAAAAATTTATTGAACAATTTAACGAACTCTCTAAACAATACAACATAGTTATTTCTAAATTGACTGAAGCAATGGAAGCAACTTATCCACAAATAAAAGAATCTTATAAGAAAATTTTCAACGCAGTCGTTGAAGTATTAGATGCAACTGCTAAAGTGGCCACGGCTTATATAAAAACTGTTTTAAATGTCATTAATGATCACCAAAAGGAAATCAAAGAATTGATCGTTATGGCAACAGAAGTTTTCCAAGGTGTTGCTAAAGTATTATTTAAAGCAGCTGAACAACTCAAAAAGGATCTTAATGAATTTGCAACTTTGCTCATCAATCAAGCTAAAGCTTTACCTGTTTATGAAATTGCAAAAGAGAAATATAATCAAGTGAAAAACTTCGAAGTACCGCAACAAATAATAAACTCTATTGAAGAGTTTTGCAACATGATAAAAGCAGGATTACCAACGGAAGAATTAAAAAATGTCTTCAGTTCAATATGCGACTATGTAATGATGATTATCAAACGACAAAAGGTAAATATTATTATCATTTGATTTTTGCATATATTTACAAACAAACAACATTATTTTCTTTTGATTTTACAGCCTGACAATGCTCAACACTTGAATAAAATTTATACACAAGGCATTGCTGTACTTAAATCTTTAATAGATCTAATAGAAACACCAACATTCTATTATAATGTTAAAAACATTTTCGACACTAATGTACCAATCAATTTGGGTCTTTTAAGTAAATTACCTGGTATTGCCTCATTGAAAATTTCAGTCTTAAATGTTTTGCGAAACGGTGAATTACCAACACCTCTTGATGTTTACTACACCTACAGGTATGTTCAAGATTGATGTTTCATAATTTTGACATTGTCCAATTATATAAGGTAACATATATTTTTTATGATGATATTCGTACAGGCCTACTTTGCATGTAAATGACATCGTACCGCCATTCAGTAAAACAGGAACTGTCATTGATGGAGGACACATCTTTACATTCGATGGAAATCATTTGACATTACCTGGAACATGCAATTATATTCTAGCACAAGACATGCAAGATGGTAATTTCTCAGTTATCGGAAACTTCCAAAATGGAGTTTTAGTCAGTGTAACTATTACTGAACCCAAAGAAAGTATCACCCTAAAAAGCAATGGAAACGTAAGTAATTCACATATTTATGATTGTTTTATAAAATACATACATGTATCTATTGATCATTTATTACATTATTTACAAAACAATATTAAAAAAAAAAAAATATACATTTGACAGATCTTGGTAAACAACAAACCCGCGGATTATCCTGCTAATACAAAGAATTTACATGCTTTCTTGACCAAACCATTAGTTAATGTAAAATCTGATTACGGTGTAAGGGTAATATGTAATGGAAAAGCACCTATGATTTGTACAATACGAGTTTCTGGCTTTTACCTTGGCAAATTACGTGGACTTCTTGGTGATGGCAATAATGAACCATATGACGATTTTACTTTGCCATCTGGAAAGGTACTTTTGTCATATTATTCATTTTATTTTTAATATTATTATATATAACACATACACATTCAAATTCCGTAACATTTCTAGATTACTCAAGACGAGAGTGAGTTTGGAAATGCTTACAAATTAAAAGGAGATTGTCCAGCAGTTACTGCAGTTAAACCTGGTGCACCAACTGCAGCTTGTGCTGAATATTTCACCAAACCTACTTCACCATTAAGGTATAATATATTGTTTCATTTCTTTTATTAAAATCAAAAAATGTTTATATATTTTTATTGAAATATTTATTTAAATGTTTTAGCTCCTGCTTTAAAATAGTTAACCCGAAAATCTATCGGGATGCTTGCGATCAAATCGTAAATGCTGGTACTTCTAAGGAAGGAAAATGTTCGATTGCAATGGCATATTATGTAGCCTGTTACGAGCACAATGTCTTTGGCATAAGCATGCCTACTGATTGCGGTATTTTTTAATTCTTTATTATACTTTTCTAGAATTAAAAATAATTCTATATAAAAATATTTATTATTATATTAATTACAAAACACTAATTAACGTAAAATATAAATCAAATTATTATTATTTCAGTAAGCTGTAAAGTTGGCGCAAATTCATTGACCGTTGGTGAAAAATTCAGTGTCAAGTTACCAAAGAAAGAAGCCGATATTATTTTCGTAGTAGAAGAGACAGTACAAAATGAAAAAGTTTTCAAGGATATGATCGTACCACTTATGAGTGAATTAAGAGAAGAATTGAAACATCATGGCTTAACGTATGTATTAAATATCATACACTTTAAATGTAATTACAAGTTTAAATTAAAAAAAAAAAAGAAACGGAAACAATAATAATAAATGAAATAAATTTATAGTGACGTTCATATTGGTCTCGTTGGTTTTGGTGAACACTTGAACTGGCCACGTCATTATACAACTGACGGCAACACAAACATCGTAGGTGAAGTAAAGAACATTAAATTCGAAGGAGAAAACCCAATCATATCATTACCAGTAAGTTAATTAAACTTATTTAACATGAATGAATTTTATTGAACTACTACTCACTCATATTTGTCTTTGTATTCATTAATTTTAGGAAGCTATAAAAGGAGATTTAACTAAAAAATTCAAATATCTCGAGCAAAGATATGACGTTGAATTTGGTACTTTCAAATTAACTGAAGCTTATGAACAAGCAATAAATTATCAATTTAGACCGGAAGCAGTTAAAGCTGTTGTTGGTGTCATAACCAGTCCATGTGAAAAGAGTCCTCTACTTATTTCAGTAAGTCTATTTTCATTCTATTATTCATTCTTAATTATATTATATTGAATTATATGTAATTAAAAAAAAAAAAAAATCTTAACAGTTACAGCAATTGCGTTTACTTCTTGGACAAAAAGTGTATCGTGATCTGGGATTAGAATATTACCACGTGTCATTCCTAAATGATATTCTTATTTCTGGAAAACCACAGAAGAATATCGTTGGTTATGATTATGACAGTGCTTATACTTTCTCTGATAGTAAAAAGAAACCTATGGAAGGAAGTAATGATCTTAGAAATAACCTTGTTTTATCAACAAACGATGTTTGTGCAGACTTTGCTGCATCCGTGAGTACAAGTTTTACATTTCTTTTTTTTTTATTTGATATTGTTACAATTTCTGATGATAAATTTATTAAAACTCATTTGTTATAATTAGTCCGGTGGAGCAGCATTTAATTCGAACAATTTCTTGGAAGCTAAACCAAATCAAAGAAAACAGTTCGTTCAAGTAGTTGCTCGAAGAATTACCAGTGGTCTTGTGGACACTGAAATCGAAGAGGATTGCGTGTGCAAACTATCTTACGGAGCATTTGCTCGTCCACGTTGCAAAGTTGTAAACAAGAGAGAGAAGGAACCTCTGACGGTATGTAAAATTTTAATAAAAGTAAAGAAATATTACAATGATACAAATTTATACAAAAATTTATGAAACTATTAATATAATGAATAATTTATATGTTCATTTATCTTGTTACAGAGGCACACCAAGGGTGGAGTTAAGGGATAGATCTGTCTCGTATAATAGTAGAGACTATTATTATTATTAATTAATCAAAATGTAATGTATTTGCTTATTAAGCCGTTACTAATGTATTTAGTAATATATAAGATTGTGTCATTTAAGATTCACACCTATTTTATATAAAATGACAAAGCACCATTAAAACACCATTATAACATAATAAATTCGATATTATAATTGTTAAACAAGTGTATCATTATTTCTTTTAAGAAAGCCTTCTGTAACAAGAGAACAAAATGAAATGATTATGAAATCTATTGCTTTAATACTGTTCAACAGTATGTTCACTATGCTCAGCTTCTAAAACGAGAAAAATACTTGTTTTTTCATCATTTGATTCACTCTGTAAGTCTTGTAAGAACAGTTCGCAAATTTCGCAAAGAAACTTCATTGATATCAGTCTTCCTTTTTAAAATATTTCTTAATTCCTCGCATATCGAATTTACACGTTCATTCAGTTCTTGAGATGTAATATTACATTTGATTGTTTCTGTTTCTATCCTTGGTATCTTTACATCTCTTTTGGAATCTTGGAAATTCATACAAATATGCCTCGTACTTCCATTAAGGAAATATTTAATTAAACACAATAAATAAACTTTAATATCTCGAACATCTTGCAATTTGTAATATTGCATGCGCGACAGATATGCAGGTACGGAATCGCAAATTTTTGATTTTCCAGAAATGGTATCCGCAATTTTTACCACAAGTCCTTCGCTAAGACATGTACTTGAAAAACGATCGAAACATTCGAGATTTTCTTGATACACCCACGGGTTTTCATCCTCCAACAATCTGGAATGTATCTTTACAACTCCGTTAATCACATTATTAGGTTCGTACTTCTTAAATGTTGCAATTAAATCTTCTAAATAATATGCTATTTTTATTTTAGCATGAGGTAATGCGTGCAAAGATAAATTACTTATAGCATTAATGATCTGTAAAAAAAAAACAAAAATAAACCAATCGTACAGATCGAAATTTAGTCTTGTTTTTTCAAATATAAAAATAACAAAAATATACACACCGAATCTTTATTAAAAAATTCGTATTTAGTACCATCAAGTATACTCATGGAAAAATCAGATAATATAAATAAATATCTATACTCGCATTCTTCGATGATATTTGTAATAAATTCCCATAATTTGGACACAACGTTAAACATTTTTGTATCCATTGTAGAACTAAATTTATTTGTTGCTGGTATTAATTTCATCTACGATCAAAATAATATAAATAATAGTACTAATTTATAAATAATATCAAATAATATATCATTAAAATATTCAAGTTATTATTACCAATTGATACCAGTGTTTTTCACTAGGTTCTTCGAAAAAATTATTAACTAAATCTTGAATATTATTAATTCTAAAAGCTAAACGTTTACTTATTACCATACGTGTTTGATTAGGTAACAATTGTGAAAAATGTGTCCACAAACACGTATCTATATCGTCTAATTCGATTACTACAGAATGCTTTACATTTTCTTGTAGTAAATTATACAATCTGCTAATCAAATTTTTTAAAATACAAACTTCAAAAGTATTGTTACGTTCGATCAAAACAGCATATGTGCGCATTAAATATTTTACGTGAGAACTACATAAATCAGATGAACTGTACCTAAAAAAACAAATCATCATATTTTCCAAACTACGCAAATATTTAATAAATATCCAAATGATTATAGCTCACCGTCCTATGAGATACCAAACATCAGAACTCAGTAAAGAATTCCAAAAGTATCCGCTCAAAAGATGTTTTAATAATATTTTTTCAACAACATGGAAATTTTGGGAAGGTATAGAAACAATGAATTTACTAATCGATATCAAAGTTATTGTATAAAGATCATTAGAACATGGTTTTTTATTGATACTGTAATTACTCGTGAATTGCAATTCTTCTGTATAAAGTTCTTCTTGTACTTCGTAAAAAAAAATGAATAATTATAAAACAAACGATTCTGAATTATTATTGACTTACAATAATTAAAATTTGTGAAAACAATATCNAAGATCATTAGAACATGGTTTTTTATTGATACTGTAATTACTCGTGAATTGCAATTCTTCTGTATAAAGTTCTTCTTGTACTTCGTAAAAAAAAAAAAAAAAAACAAAGAAAACAAAGAAAATAATCACTTACAATAATTAAAATTTGTGAAAACAATATCGAATACCGATTGTGTTCCTAACATCCAAATACAATGTTTATCATATGGAATTTTATTAATTGTTTCCAAAATTGCAAGTGTTAATAAATGAAAACCTAATTTATCACCATCCTTTTTTCTTCCATATTGAAAATAAATCTATAAAATAGTTTAATAAATTAAAAAAAAAAATTAATTCATTTATCATTAAATGATAATAATTTAAAAAATTGAACAAACTTGATCAAAGTTGTTAGTTTTCAATAGAGCATTAAGAAGATTCGTTGTTGTTGATGAAATATCATTTTTCAGCGTATCATTTGTTATATTTTTTGTTAAAAAAGCGATACACCTGGGTCAAACGAACATACATTTATTTTTTATTTTAACGAGATATATTTTTTTTTGAATAATATAAGAGAGAGAAAAAATTTAAATAATTAATATACCTATATAATTTCAATAAAAGTTCAGTCAACGTAAAGAGAAAATCATCATTTAAATATTCATTGTAAGCTGATGTCAATCTAATAATGACGTTTACAATTAAACAAGCACTTCTTAATATCCATTCTTTCGTGTTACTATTTGGATCCTAATTATAAAATAAATATATCAATAAATTTTTATAATTAAATTTAAAAAATAAAGATTTTTTAAAGGATAATATTACTACCAAAACTGTGGAATATAAAAGATTGGTTTTCTCTGTTATTTGTTGAAATGACATAAGTATTTTTTCTGGAGATGTTTTTTTAATATCAGAGATATAAGTCATATTTAATTTACCAAAAATCATTGTTACTTTAACGAAAGATTTCATGTCTAAACTTTGTAAATTTGCAGCAACAGCACCAAGTAATGTTATTACTGTATTAGAAGATAATACAAAATAATTAGTCAAAAAATATAATGTTAACAATAAGTTCAATTATTTGTAACTTTAAAAAAATAATAATATAAAATTATATACCGTTTATTAATGACGTCATATCAGATTCTACGTTAACGTCAAAAATAATAACATCATCTAATACAGTCAAAAATATACTCAAAATTTCATTTGTTTTTTGAAAAAGATTTTTTAAATCAGTGGATAAATCTTTAAACAAATTTCCATAAATATTTGAACTGAAAAATAATTCGCAATATAATATAAAATTAATCATATTAATTAAATTAAACAATATATTACTGTATTAATAAATTACCTTGACTGACAATGTTCAAAAATTAAATTTATAGAAGAAAGTAACGTTTCAGACAACGATTTAACATATTCAATGGAAACTTTTCCACAACTAAATGAATATTCCATTGATTTTTTATAAAAATTCAATATATTACTACTATCAAATAATTTGTCTTTTATATTACTCAAAATGTTTGATTCTGTAGTACTTGTTAAAAATATATTAATTATTTTGAAAACCTGTTAAGTATAAATGTCTTATTTTATTATTACAAAAAGCTAAATTACAATATAATTTATGCAAATAAAAAATTACTTGACATAGAAGAGAATGAACCGTTGGTAAAATTTGACTAAAAATATTTTCATCGTACAACTCTTGTTTGCACATAGACAAACATTTCTCAAACAATTGCAACCATTCTTCTATTTTTATTGTTGGATTTGAACTCAATGAGGCAGCGTATAAATAAATAAATTAAGGAAAGTATATACTTATTTAAAAAAAAAAAAACATTCTATTATTTTAATTTTAAAAGGATATTTTTAATTGTGATTTAAGAAATTCCAATTCCATATTTCTTGTAGTTGTAAATATAGAATTATTTAATTGATCTTCATTTGATTCTTTAGCAGACATATTTTTCTAAATAATTAATAAATTATTCTTAAAACAATCAATAGAATACATTTATAAAAATACGTGACGTTTCAAAATAACTCGTAAAATATACATTGTAATAATTTGACATATAAACATTGACATAACCTCTACATACTTTATACATAATTATATTAAACGATATACGTATTAATAGATAATATTAAACAATATTAAATATGTTTTTAATAAATAATATAAAAATAACTTACAGTTTGTTAACCAACACTTTAAATTTGAAATTACTTCACACAGTGAATTCAATACAAACAATTCTTAACGTCCATCGTGTTATTTTATAGTCGTACTAGATGGCATCAGGGTTTAAAGAATATGATACAAAGTTTAGAAACTAGAGGGCAGCTAAGTATTGACACCAATCTTTTTGAAATTACTACCCCCTCCCCAACTGTATTATCGACATATATTTTTAATAAAAAAAAAAATAAATTTTTTATTTATTTGAGTATATTTTACTTATAAAAATCTATTTATAATATATACATACAAAATAAAATTTAATAGAGTAATTCTATTAATTTATATTAAATCCCGATAGAATTTTATTTGTAATTATTATTGTATAATAATAAAACTATGTTTTATTATTAATATTTAAATCGTATGATATATTTAAAAAATTATTATCAATATATTCTTATCAATATTAAAATATTGTTCTACTAAATCTTCTAACATGCAATCTAATGATTAGAACTTTGACTTCAAGTAAACTGCCCATATTAATCGAAAGTATGGCACAGTGTCAGTAAGAATCAGAAAGACAGAAGAGAAAAGTGGATTCGTATCATGGGTGATGTCATGGCAACTACAGACAACAAGCTGCCAGATCACGAAATAGTTTTGATCAATAATCCTGAATTACTGGCAAAACCTTCGAGTGTTCTATTAATGATTTCGAGAATTCTATATCACACAGACAATAGGAGAATAGGTCTTGCACCTTTGGAACAATTTGTTGATGAAAGAATCGAATTTAAATTCGTACGTCCACACACACATACATAAAATGATCAAATCTAAAAGATCGATAAATTAGTATATTAAAATAAACGATGTTAGTAATTATCAAACAATATCATTGAAATATATAATAACTAGATAGGAGGAAAAAAAATGGATGAAATAAATTTGTAAAAATTGAAACAGATCTTTAAGTACAATGATCTTGAAAAAAAAACAAAAATGGCATATATGTATATCGTGTTTCTAAACTCTTCTGTAAGAGACTCCTAACTCTAGTTGCAAGTTCGTGAATCATGAAACACGGATCGATTCTTGAGTTCGAATACCTCAACGGAAAATCCGTAGAAGATATAGACGAGGGCGGGTTCAAGGTAATTGCCGTTGTGGATATAACGCGACCCCCCCAGGTTGCACGAAATACAAAAAAGCAACGTACCGTTCGACTACCCTTCTCCTTTTCCTTTCGGTGAGAGAGGGTGGTAGAAATTCACTACTGAATCACGAGCAAAGTAATAGTAGTAGTGGTAAAACGATCATAGTAGAAGAGGGCAATGGATGAAACTCGTCAGTCGGCATTCGATCGTGCTGTGAACACGATGCGAATGATCCGATCATATTTTCGTTCATTCGCATGAAAGAAAAAAAAATAGTAAATATAATTTAATTGTTACTAATATATGTATATATTTATATGTATATGTATGTGAAGAAAAATTCAAGAAACAATCTTTTTTGGAAAATCCTAATCGTTCGAATTACCAAAGGTATCGTTTAATAAATAAATAGACAAAAAAATATATTTCATTATTTTTCAATAGATATTACGAATGAAAATATTTGACAAATTTTTTTGTTTATATAGAAAAACGTAAAAATGTCAGAGATTCGTAGATCGGTTGTACGAGTTCGTCAACTCTCATTGCAACCACCTACACCGCGAAGATGGCAATTGAGACGACAAAAAACGTCAGATGACGAACAATCTTCAAAGATTCACAATGATCCTATTGGATCTGATAGAAGTCGTGCTAATTCGAGATCAGGATCTTCGAGACCGAAGGTCCTATTCTTAATCATTCAATATCAAATAATAATAATAATAATAATAATAATAATAATAATAATAATAATAATAATAATAATAATAATAATAATAATAATAATAATAATAATAATAATTCATTAATCATTAAAAATATCAAATATTTTGTGTATATATTATTATTAATTCAAACTATTAATTAATAAATAATATATTTTCATTCAATTGCAATTAACAAATTGTTTTTGTTGAAATCTTCTAGGTACGTATAGCTTGGGGCGAACGACACCGTGAAAATAATAATATCGAGCAGGTAGAAGTAGTTGCAAGACAAATTACTGGTAAGTCAAAATCAACCATGAAAAAATCTCGAAACAGGAATATAATTGAAAATGAAGAAAAAGCATCGATACTTTATTCGAGACAAGAGTTAACTGAAAGATTAAGACTTGCATGGAAACATCGGGAAGAAAATAAAACCAATATCGATATATATTTGGCACATGGTGTACACGAAGAACAATGCAATTCTGAATCATCGAATTGTCCTATAATATCGGAACCACAAACACCATCATCAATTTCTAAAAATGAAATACTACGATCATCGGAAAATGATAGATGTCCTATTATTACCGATAATAAAAATTTGGATAATTCTTATTACGATAATACGTGTGAAATTCAAACGATCAAACGTACGGATTCTTTTGAAAGTAGAACGGACTTGGACAAGGACATTGAACAAACAAAAAGATCTAAAAAGACTAAGGTTATCGAGAACAATTTAAAAGTTGTTGAAACTTCTTCGGTTAAACTTGAAAATGATGTTTGTTATACCGAACCAATCGAGATGATAAAATATATAGAAAGTAACACTAACGAGACATTAAAAGGAACGATCGAGGTATAACTTTTGATTCGATGGTTTAAATATTAAATATATATAAATAATTATATATATTTTACATATTATTTATTTATAA
>NW_015149054.1:21925-37551 GCF_001465965.1 Polistes dominula | reverse complement strand
TATTTAAACAAATACTATAATATAACTATAGTAATATAACTAAATATATACTATAATATAATATATAAAAAATTATATATTTTATATGAATATATATAAATATTATATAAAAATTGTATATAAAAATTTCTTTTAGGTTTTGGTCGATCAACCTAAACAAAATGAAAAAAGTGTATCTATCGAAACAGACGATAATATCAAATTACCAACATTAAAGTCAGAAACTACAACATTAAATATCTCA
This sequence comes from Polistes dominula, assembly GCF_001465965.1. The sequence continues at coordinate 37,307 of NW_015149054.1, read as the reverse complement.
AAATCTCAAAACGAAGCAACTTCGGCTAAACAAAAACGAACTAATTTTCGAAACGGTACTAATCGAGCATTTTTATACACGGAAACTGATAAAACTGTTGTATCCAAAATGTCGACCGATAATACCGATATTCAAAGAAATACTTCGTGTAAAAGAACAACGGAAAATAAACAAATTGAAACAAAAAATACGATTAAAAATCTAAACGATCAAAAATTTAATAGAAAATCAAGAAGTAGTTCGGCACCGTTACAAGGAAGAAATTCATCTCGTATTCAGGTAAATATCGTCATAGATACGAACTGTGATTCTAATAATGCAATTGCAAAAAATCCTAATGAAATTAACGACAAGGGAAAAGTTAACGAGGAAGGTTGTATTGTTGATAAAAAAAAAGAAATTTTGTTGAAGGTAATTAATATTCAATTTTTCATAATATATTTAATCAATTTTTTTATTATTTGATTATACCGATTTGTCCCTCAGCCATCATACGTTCGTCCAATAAAATCAGCTCCTTTAAAAAAACGTCTTAAAAGTATAAAAAAACGACAACACAGTTTAGGATCAGCTTGCAAAGATGAACAATGCAATGGTTTACGTGGTAGATGTGGATTATCAATGAAAGATTGCGATGGGAAATCAAATGACGTTATTACCATGGTTTCTTTGGTCAGTTCGACGGAAAGCGACAGTGATTTAGAAAATTCACCTAATGAAGCTAAATTGATCAATCAGTTACGTGAAAAATTATCTACAACGCCTATCATAAAAACTTCGACGACACCTATACCAGGAAATATAAGGAAACCTGTAAAATCAGGTAAGTTTAAAAAATCGTACATTAAATGCGAATAAAAATAATAATAATAATATTATTATTATTATATTATTATTATAATTAGGACTTCGTCCTGTTATCCCGAATTTAATAGCCAAAAGTGGCTATTTTGTTTATTCGGGAAACAATAATTTTTTTTACCGGGGGTAGGTTGCTAGACCCCACCCTCGAACCCTTCTCCTTTATCTGGGCTTGGGACCAGCTAGTTAATATCTAGATACCTAGAAATTAACTAGGCGGAGTTAAAAAAATAAAATACGAGTTAAATAATACACGAAATTAAAATTATAAAAAATAAAACATATTAAAAATATTGCAAATTTCCAATGATTTAAATAACATTTTCTTATTTGTATCTATATCTTATAATTTGTTTATATTTTTTAATATTGAATCCATTAAAACTCGGAATGCATGTTATAAAACAACATTGGTGTAATAAACTGATAAAAGCCAGGTAGGAATTCGATGAGACGTAAGCGTTACGATGAAGCAAGGCGTGCAACTATAATTAAAGGAACAAATTACAAAGGGTGCGAGACACGCGACGCACACATTCCATAAATTATCTTCTCTTTTGCTGGTTCGTTGTGCTTACCATTCTATCGTGCATGAATTAAATTCTACTCTTCTACTATAGTAAATGAAAAATTTTCACGCGACCATATCTAATCGATATTTTTAATAGAACTGTCGAAATATTTGATATAACTCAAAATTTCTTTTAACATATTTATAAACGAACGAATCTAATAGTAGGCATAGTTTTGAACAAATCAAAAGTTATCAATCAATTGTATTTTATGTTTGATAGATACGATTAACTGACACATATTATCTTCAAGTTGAAAATGAATCTATGATTGTTACGAGCAATGAGATTGATTATGTAATAAACATAGATAACACTGCAGTATGTATCTGTCTATGATGCCATTTCTAACGGCATTATCGAGAAAAGGTTTTCTTCATAATAAAGCGTTGTCTATCTTTCTTCGTGCTATCCTTATAATCGATTGAACATGTTAAATCGACCAAACTTCTTCTCAACCCTATTAACCCTCAAGGACCTCCCTTCATGGAGCAAAATATCTCATCGAAACTCGACGTGCAATCAACCCCTCTAATAATTACTTTATTTGAGTTTTAAATGAACTAATAAAACCCGAAAAATCTCGTGTGAACCTTCTTATAACAATTCTGAACTTTTATACATATATGAATTGCAGTCACTATTTTTTTTCAAGCTTTAGTTTAGGCTAGTTAAATAGAAAGTACATAACTATTTCGATTATCTTTTTTTTATTATTTTAAAAGATTATTTGTGGAAAATTGTATAACAAATTTATCAACTAAGCTAAACAATTTCTAATGTGCACACAATTTAGATTATTATTATTAATTTTATTTAGCAAAATTTATAAATTAGCAGAAAATAATTTCTAATGTGCAATTTAGATTATTATTAATTTTAATTAGCAAAATTAAAATTAGCAAAAAACAATTTCAATACAATCTCAATATGCAAAATAATTTATAAAAATCTAATATATTTTTTAATCGTAATGTTTACACATTTTACAATCGTATTAAACAATAATTAAACGAATAAATAACTTATTTCTTTTATGCTAGTTTCCTTTCTAAGAGACTCATTGGACGAGGATTACCCTTTGGAAAAAATGCAATTTGATTGTGTCAAAACAAAAACTACCATCACGCAAAATCATTTCATAAAAGATTCAAAAGAATCAGGAGAATACGGAACGTGCAAAGAATCGATGCTTTGGAAATCGAACGAAATCAAAACGGCTTTTCCCATGCTTTCATTTGTCCAAGATGAAAGCGAATCTTTATGCGTTCCTTTGATGGACCATGATATGAGAAGTCTAGCTGTGCCAATCGGAAATGTGGATGATATGAAAAAGAAGTCGCATAGAATACGTAATACTTCAACAGTATCGTAAGTCTTCTTCTTGTTTTCTTTTTTCTAAATAAAAAAAAGTATATATATACATGAGCAACTCATTTACCAAATCGATTAACTTCACGAAACAAAAATTAGAGAAAATTGATAAAGTATAATATACATTGTCATATTATTTGTTGTACAATAGTTATACAAATTTTTATTATTTAATTGCATTAAATTTAATTATTAAACAAATTTATTTTAAATATAAATTTAAGTGTTGATAATAAAATTTGAAAAAAGAAATATATAAATAACAATAAATATAAATATTAAATAATAAAATATATAAAATAATAAAAATATAATAATAAATAAATAAATAAATATATATATATATATATATATGTATAAAATAATATATATTAAATATAATAAAATATATATTATTAAATTATAAAATAAATAAATAAATATATATATATATATATATATATATATATATTTATAAAAATAATTAAATAGAAAAAATGAAGAAAAATAAGATCACTATAATTAATCTATATAGCTTGTTATATACTTCATTAACACATCTGCACCTATTTACAATATTATTTATAAGTTAAAGTAAAAGCATATTACAACTCGAGCGTACACACCTTCTTTCAACTAAAGTGCACATAGATTATATGCGCGTGGGTTAAACCATAATGAAGTTGGTTCTTCAACGATATCCGCATTTTAATATTTCATAAAGGTCACGAAATACGCTTTGATTATTCCATGATTTACGATAGTCGAGAGAAAAAAACCGGGTCGATATAATATACTACAAAATAACGTTATCAAAAGAGTTGTAACATACTGGTACGACCATTCTCTCATTTTATTCCACTTTCTTCGAATAATTTACAATGTAAATTAATAATAAATTATTTCTTTCTTTCTTTTTTTTCTTCTTTTTTTTTTTCATCGATTATTATTGATGATCTATTATTCATCAATTTTTTTATCAATTTGTATTATTCATACTATAAATAGACAGAATCAATTATTAATTTAAAGAACTTCTAACATGACATAATATTTTTACAGTGTCCTTGATAAAAAAGCAACGATGATAGAGATGAAAAAAGATAATGAAATAATAACAACTGATGATCAATTAATTGCACGTCGATCAACAATTTCTAATAAATTTTTACTTCCAAATGTGAGAGGATAATAAACATATATATACACATATAAATGAGTCATGTATTAATACTCAGAAAAATGACTCATATAATACACGTATTTGATTCATTTTTACATGCTGAAATGAATTAACTCAATTTTAAGAATTTTTTGTTAAAATTTTAATGTCAAAAAACACTTCATTGATATATAAAATGATTATTTATATTTAAAATGAATATATTTATGAACATCGTTGAGTTAATTTATTTAATAAATGAACAACTCTCGTATGTTGAAAAAAAAAATTATAAATTATATAATTCATTGAATTATCTTTTTATTAAAAGGTCAATCCGAACTCGGAGATTTCTTTGAAAGAAAAAAATTCAGATGCAATAATACCAATAGAAACTGAACCACGTTTTCAAACAAGTAAAGAAAAAGATTGTTGGCACCTTTATAAACGAATGTGTGACAAAGGAGTCAATGTTTCATTCGACACTGTTTTAAGGTATCATATAAAATTACTATTCCTTTTTTTTTTTAATTATTTCTATTTGTTTTGCTATATTTAACTCTTATCGGTTGTGCATTACGTGGGAAGTAATTTACAAATAAAAATATGTTATTAATAATTCAATAGTAAATAATTTCATTATTATAATTAATATAATATTAAATTAATTCATATTTATAATTAATGAAATAAATTATTCTTATAATATTGAACAATTTTGTTTGAATATTTACCAAAACCATTTATAAACTTACAAATTAGTGAAAATCATCAATATAAAAACCTGACGACCGATAAGAGTAAATATAATTTTTTAAAATAACATATTTTATAAAGATTTAATTTATTTTTTAATAAATAAAAACTCACATCTGTGTTTTTATGTATATATAGAATATTATATACTTTATATATACGTATATTGTTTCAGAGGAATGCTCACACCCACAGAATATCGATTACGACAGAAAGAATGTTCGTAGAATTTTTAAAAAACATTTTGAAATGTCCCCCCGTCCCTCTTCTCTTCCCATCGCTTTGTTTAGCACTTGTTACATCCATCTGTGAATATTTATTTATTGCCTTATTGTTAGTATCGCGATAATTGTTACTGAATGGTATCTATCTTCAAAACCTCTCTTGAACAGTTTATAATAAATAATATATATATATATTATTTATTATAATGTCTCTCTCTAACAGTTATATATATAACTGTTAGAGAGAGAGGGTTTGATTATTATAATTTTTGTATAACGTTAAAAAAAACAAAGAGTTAAAGAAAACAAAGAGGAAAAAAGAAGAACAAAAAAAAATAAGAACACAAAGATATTTGTTTGCTAATGCTGTTATAGAACAAGGAAGAATTATCAAATTTAGTAAATAAATAATTGTAGGAAAAATAGAAATATGTGTGGTATCCTATTTTTTACAACCAATATTAAAAAAAAAAAAACAATAAGAAAATTAATTAAATTAAATTAAAAAAAAAAATTACAGTTAAAATATAATATAATAGTAATGAACAACATATTATTGACAAACGTAGTTAAAAGTTGGTTGCATTTACTGTATTAAATAAAAAATATATTTAAACAAAATTTGCATATCTAAATTAAATTAAATTAAATTAAATCTTAAATGGTAAAATATAATATAATAATAATAATAATAATAATAATAATAATAATAATAATAATAATAATAATAATAATAATAACAATATATTATTGACAAACGTAGTTAAAAGTTGATTGCATTTACTGCATTAAATTAAAAATATATGTAAACAAAATTTGCATATCTAAATTAAATTAAATTAAATCTTAAATGTTAAAATATTATATAATAATAATATAATAATATAATAATAATAATAATAATAATAATAATAATAATAATAATAATAATAATAATAATAATAATAATAATAATAACAATATATTATTAACAAACGTAGTTAAAAGTTGGTTGCATTTTCTGCATCAAATTAAAAATGCATTTAAACAAAATTTGCATATCTAAATTAAATTAAATTAAATTAAATCAGAAACGTTAAAATATAATATAATATAATATAATATAATATAATATAATATAATATAATATAATATAATAATAATAATAATGTACAATGTATTATTGACAGATGTAGTTAAAAAAGTCATTGCATGTTTTGCATTAAATTGAAAAAGCATTTAAACAAAATTTGCATACTAAATTAAATTAAATTAAATCATATGTTAAAATATAATATATAAATAATATACAATATATTATTAACAAATATATTTAAAAGTCTATGCATTTTATGCAACTTACTGTAGATTGTGAAGAGTATGTCATACGATTGGTCCGAGAGTTAGATATAATATAAGTATAGTAAGTGTTAGGTTCGATGTATGACAGGGAGGTGTACCGTGCGTGTTCCGTCAACTCTAACAGCAAATGACTACATTGCCAATTAACGTACTTGTTCGCGATAGACGCAATATACGAAGTTATACAGTGAACAGTAAGAATGCTTTGACAGATGATACGTGTCTTATTCGTTTATGGTTCGCTAAAGGAAACGAAATCACGTCACGACGTACGAAATCAAACCGATGACAATGTAAATTTTATTATATGCCACATATCACTGTCATGACACATTCGATTAATGATGTCTCTGATAAATAAACATGGGAGCAAAGTTAATATGGATTACAAAGCTCGTCTTGAGTATAAATTATATCTGGTATGTGTTATCAATATGACTTTTTTTTGAGGTTAATTTAAACACACACATATATATATATATATATACCTATAGATTCTTCATTGTACTACACAACAATGTCAATTGTCACGATCGATTTGATCTTTCTCCCCTTCAGCCCCTCTTTTATTATCTATTATTTTATTATTTGTTTCAAATTACTTAGAATTATATAGTATATAGTAAAACTTATATATTCTAACGCAAAAATGGAAAATAATTGTTGAAAAATTGTCGATGCACTCGATGCAAAATATGATGTCAATAACACATGATTTGACGCATGATTTTGTTATATCTAACTGAAAATAATCATAATGTTTGTTACTATGGTATTGATCTGTCAGTGTAATGTCAATTTATTATGTTATTTAGAATAATAGTTTGATTATCATTGAATTTTATTGTTCTTTCTTTATAGCTTTTTTTTTAATCTAATATTTATAAGTTTTATTTATTATATATATGTATGTATGTATTATGATAATTATAATATTTATTAAATATATGATAGGCAAGGGAAAATCCAGAACCTGTTTTTGATATCTCTGAATGTGCCCTAAAAACTGTGCCACCTGGGATTTATTCATTATGCAAAGTATTTAGGAAGAAAATCTTATGGATGTACCATAATAAGTTGTCTTCTCTTTCGGGTGGAGGTACATTAAATGATTTATCTTTGCTTACTGTCTTAGATCTTCATGGAAATCAATTTAGCAATTTGCCTCCTGACATTATGTGTCTTGTTTCACTCAAGGTATAAATCATTATATTATAATTTAATAAGAATACAATTTAAATATAATTATATATATAGTATCATTAATAGATAACAAAAAAATTCTTTATTTATTTATACTTTAGGAATTATACCTACAGGAAAATAATATAAGCAAACTACCCAACGAAATAGCACATTTAACTAAATTAACTATCTTAAATGTATCAAGAAATAATTTGAAACAATTACCAGAAGTTATTGGTAAACTTCAACATCTTATTAATTTGGATATTAGTTACAATAAACATCTTCAAAAACTTCCTAAGTCTCTGGGCTATCTACAATTAATAACAACATTGAATATTGATGGATTAAAATTATCATATCCGACAGAAGATATTTTGAGTGGGGGTACTATTGTAATCATTGCATTTTTAGCAAATGAATCTGGAATTGAATATTCCCCTGAAGATTCGGTTTCAGACAATGACTTGTCCAGAGACATAAGCTCGGAAAATGTACAAGCAATATACTATGATAAGAATAGTGATGTACAGGTATTGCATGATGACTGCTTGCCATTTTATGTTGTAATGCATGTTTTAATGTTATATCATTTTTGTTTTTTAGGAAAAATTGCAGCAGTTAGAAAAAACAAAGGCATGCATAGCTATTTTTATGTTTCAAACTATTTTGTAACAGTATCACATTGCTTTTTATTGTTTTATTATTTAACATAATTATTTTTTATTTCGTTAAGTATAAGATTATAAGTTTTTTATATTTTATATCATTGATTATTTTAATTTGATTCAAATAGTAAACGTGTATAGTAATAATTGCTTGTACATAGATTTTTATACTATATAAGATTATTTAATTTACAGGAGCAACGTCAATTTGCATTATTAGAAGTAGAAAGAAATATTAAACAACAAAAAGAATATGAAATTGAAGTTCAATCTATGTTAAAGGCTCATAAACAAAAGGTATTTTTTTTTTTATTTATGTATATAACAATGATAATTGAATTTAATTATTTAGGTGTTCTCTGTTTTCTTAATTTTAGCTGTTAAAAGACTTAGCCCTACAACAAACTCAGTTCGAACATAAATTAGAAAAAGTACAAAAAGAAAGAGACACTAATAGAGCACGTTTGCTTTCCTACATTTCTAATGGTATATATCAATGTTTTATTTTTTTGTTATTTTTAAATTTAATAATAAAAATAATAAAAGATTCAACTAATACCTAAAATTTATTTTTAGCTGAAAAAGAAGCTGATAATGTAATAAAGGAATTTTTAAGAAATAGCGAAGAAGAAAGACAAACTCAAGCTGAATTATTAGAACGAGAAGCACAAGAAGAAATGCAATTATTATCGTCATGTCATTCAGAACAATTCATGTTTCGTACAAAGGATACTCTCTGTAAGTTTTGTGTGTATTTAATAATTGAATAATATTAATCATTGTATTTATATTTATTATATTTCTTTTTAGTGGCAATGGAAGAGTTATTAGAAGAAGAATTATATAGGACAAGAAAATTAGAAGAACATACTAATTACAAAAATTATACTGCACAATCACTATTATCTTTGTTAGTATTTCATAAAATAATTTCGATAAATATATACATTTTTTTCTATTATTACAATTTTAAAATTACAGGGAAGTAAGGCAGAATGATCATCTTGCACAAATTGTACAAAATCAAGAAAAAAGTAGACAAGAACTTATTGACAAAATACGTCAAGATGAAGTGCTACAAAAAGTCGCAGTAGCAGCTTTATTAGAACGCAGTGATGCACGTTCTTGGAGTATTATGCAACAAGTGAATTTGGTTCAATCACAATTAGCTGCGTTAACTAATATAGAATTAGAAAGAAGAAAATTAGAAATAAATCAACAACTTGTAAGTTGATTTAGTAAATAATATCTTATATAATAAACTTTACTGTTATTTATTCATAAATCATTATATATTTTTAGAATGAAATTTCTGAACGAAGAGTAGCATTAAGTGCTATACTTCTTGATTTATTAGAACAACAAAAAAATAGAAGAGATCAACTTTTGGAAACCATTAATCATATAGAACAAAAACGATCTAGTAGTGTAAGTATTTGTTTCATTTTTATTTTTTATTTATTAATTTGATTTATTTTATTCTTTTTTAATTTTATATTTATCTTCAAGGATTTAAGAAGAAGCAGTCAATTTTGGTTAATGCAGTACCATTCTTTAATGGAAACTCGTCCTCAGGGTTTATTAGAGATGCTAGAACCTACATTAGTGCGACATGTTGCAATTGCAGGAGCACTACACTGCCTACCTTTTTTAGCTACATTACCATCGTTATTACCAAATATTAATGATGAACAATTAAAAGCTGTGCGTAAAAATAATTAATATAATTTTTGTTAATAGTTAAATTAACAATTTAAATACATTTTGTATACTTTTTAGATTGGTATAACAAACGAACGAGATTGTGCTGCTATAAAAATGGCTGTTGAAAATTATTTAGCTGAAATGAAAATAAATGAAGATAATTCACCAACATTGCCTTCTGCACCACCTGAAGAAGCTTCTACTAGTTATAATCAACCTGAACTTGATATTGCAAAAAGTATTAATACTGCTGAATGTGTGGTTTGTCTTGATTTACAGGTGAGTTCAATAAATATTTGTTTCATTAGATTATATGGCTATATAAATTATTCTTATTATTTTTAATTTTTAATTTTTAATTTTTATAGTGTGAAGTAATTTTTTTACCATGTGGACATTTGTGTTGTTGCTCTAATTGTGCAAATATGGTTTCATCGGAATGTCCCATGTGCCGAAGTACTATAGAACGCAAAATGAAAATTTTTAAATCCATAAGCCATGAGATGCCTTTTTTAAAAGATTAGAATACCAGTTACTGGTTGTTATTTTTAAGATACAGTGCGTAATATATATACATAATACAAACAAAAAATATATTACAATATATACATTTTTAATAATAACTAATGTTTATCATTATATTTAGATGTGACCATTTATTTATTATGCATTTCATATTTCTCTATAACATACTTCATTAATTTAATTAATAAAATTAGATCACGTTTACATACTACTAGCATGAACTTTATAAAAATGTTCCTTTTATAAATGCATCTATAGTCGTAATCATAATAAAAAAAAAAAAATATGAATGCTTCATATTCGTATACGTATGTCTTTTTAATGACTTAAGATATGAATAATTATGATAGGTAAAATTTGCCAAATAACAAACATATTACTCAAATGAAAATTCAAGAATTATTATCTTTTCTTTTATTAAAATATTATTAAATATTATTAAATATTATTAAATAAAATGATCAATTCTAATTATTTTGTTTAAAGAATAATCTTAGTATATATAAATATATACAACATAACAATTTATCTATGTTATTCGATTGAAAAATTTTTTGACATTGATTGCATAAAGCAATTTGATAAAAAAATAAATAAAATATAATTATATTCTATTGTTGGTATTTAAAAGTAATCTTTTAAATAAATTAAATAAAATTTCATTATTTTATGCTTCATTTAAAAAAAGTTTACAAATAATCAATTTATAAAATAAAAGTTCATACATAATTAAGTAATATGAAAAGTAATTTTTTTTGTGTGTTTAAAAAACATGCTAAAATAATAAGACTAGATTTTGTATATAAAAAAAAATTACCAAAACATATCAATCATCAATATACATCCCATTATCTATAACCAAAATAAATATACAAGTTAAATTTTCTAAGTAATTTCTATAAAGAGGTTGTAGAATAAGCAATAAAATTCGCATATAATTTTACATTTAATCCAAGTACAATGGAACTGAAATAAATTAAATTTTTTTTGTTTATTACTCATCTCAATCTATTACAAAAATTATAAATTTTGTATTAAATATGATTTTAAATTAAAATAATTTTATTTCTACATGTTCCATAAATGATAATTTAATATTTCAATCTAAAATAACAACTCTTAAATTAATTTTGAAATTTTATTTAATCTAATAATAACGTCAAACAATATAGAATAAAATATTTTTAAACAAATATTTGCGACGTTTTTATAAAAAAAAAAAAAGAACAAATTAACAACCATCACAGTAATCATAAACATTTCTTATGACATTTGAATATGATTTGCTTGTATATAATGGTCATACACAAAATTGATCTATTAAACTGTAACGAGAAAATGAAAAATGATATTTATCATTATAAAAATAATATAGTAAAGAAAATATGTACAAAAATCATTGTTATTATAAAATGTAAGTGATACTTTTATCCATCATCTATTCAAGATGAAAGAATAATAAATACATTTATGAAAAAGCGAACATTATACAGTTATATTTGATAATTATTATATAATAGTGGTTATAATAAATATAAAACGATATAAAAAATCTGTACTTTTCTCGTTCGACTTTATATTATCAAGAAATATTTATACAAAACCATTATATTTCTCAACAATGTTATAAATTATCCTTTCCAGCATCTTCGTCTTCAATTACTTCATCTTCCTCTTTCTTTGATTGCTTTTTCTTAGTAGCATCTTTCTTTTCTTTTTGAGTTCTTTTAAAATTTTCTAAAGATTCCTGCAAAGGATCTACAAACTGATCAAATTCTATATCTGCCATTGCTTGTAAAACATCTGCCCCACTAATAGTTTTATGACTTGATTTTCTAGCTATTATGTTGGCCGATGACGTTAAATATAAAATAAAAATTGATGAAGCTTTAGCAATAGCCGTTCTTGCATCTTTTCCTATAGTAACTCCATCAGGCAAAGCTTCCTTTATAATCCTAGTAACAACTGCATTAGGAAGATTTAAATCTTCTAATCGTTCAGCCATTTGATTATTTTTTTCTATAAAAAGCCTGAGTAAAGAAAAGAAAGAATAATAAAGTTAAATAATCTGAGTTTACTTCTAAGATTATTTCTTTTAAAAGAAAATAATTTAAGAGAATTATTATTAATATATATTTTTAATGGCGTAGAGATATTTATTTAACGTCACGTTAATATTTATTTACATGTGCATACATATTATTAAAGTTAACACTTATGTATAGGTTATATATGATTATACATTGGGAAGTATAAATTTAAATGAATGTCTGTATGTTGCATTTACCTTCAATATTTAATGTTACGATGTGTGTTTCTGCACATATGCACTTCTTCAGAAATTTCTATACTTTTAATAAAAGATAAGATTTCATAAAACACTTTTATATTATTTTCCCGCTGTTTTTCTCTAAAATACATCTTAGTAAACAATCACAAAAGTTCGATCATAAAATCGAAACTAAAGAGAATTAAATAGAAGGGATAAGGAATGTACTGTAGAAATTCCATAATCCGCCGCTAGATGTCACTTATAAAATTTATTTTGATTAATTGTCAAAAGAAAAACAAAACATTTCTTTTCTCACTGATGATTACATAACAATACTAATGAAATCAAATTATCGTGTAAAATTTGTATATTGATTTATCATAGTTTTATTTAATATGTTTGCAAAAAGAAAACCAATAAAAAAAAATTTCTGCATGCGAACTACGCGCCATCTCGTGATGACAGTTATATTGAATGAAGGAAAGAAAACGATTTTATACTTGTACTTGTTCTACCTAGTAAATATCAATTTTATGGAATAAAAAGATTCTTTCGTCTGTACAGTAGCTTGTCAAAAAATATCTATCACAAGTAATACTAAAATCGAACATCACTCGATTCCTTAAGGAAAGAATTTATCGAAGAGAGAAAGGTTGATTATCAACTGACATCATTTGGAGAAAAATGTCAAAGATCGAAGAAGGCAACGCTCACATACGGCAAGCTGAAAAAAGGTATTATTATTATTAAATAATGAAAAAGAAATGTCAAGAATTTATTTCCAAGATGAAAGAAAAAATGTTTGTTTTAACATAATTGTTATAGCTTAAAAACTTCTTTATTGAAGTGGAAACCTGATTTCGATTATGCTGCTGACGAGTATACACATGCAGGTAAAATATTTAATCAACTTTCACAAATGATTAAACATATTAATACATTTATTTAATATTTATTTTAGCTACTTGTTTTCGAATTGCCAAATCATATCAACAATGTAGGGAATGTTTAATGAAAGCTTCTTCTTGTTATAAACAAAATAAATCGTATCCTTTGATAAATCAATATTGTTACACTGTATATGTTATAATATAATTCATTAGTATTAATATTTATTTGATTGCATTTATATTATCCTGAATCATATAATAGATGGTTTCATGCAGCAAGGTAAATATTCATTGTCTTATTTATCTAATTTATCTAAAGAAAAATATTAATATTATGTCATGCTTGAAATCATCAAGATACGTTTTACAGGTGTATAGAACAAACTTTATTAATTTGCAAAGAAATGGGTAATCTTTCGGATGTACCACAACTTGCACACAGTTCTTGTTCTTTGTATCAACAACATGGTTCACCTGAATCAGGTGCTAATGTACTTGATAAAGCAGCAAAATTGATTGAATCAACACAACCAGAACAAGCTTTAGAATTATTTAAACGTGCAGCAGATATTGTCATGGTATAAATTACTTATTATATAAAATTAATATTAAGAGTTTATATACAAATATCTTTTTTCGATTAAAGGGTGAAGATAGTCCAAGACAAGCAGCTGAATATATGAGCAAGGTAGGAAGACTTATGGTGAAACTTCAAATGTATGATCAAGCTGCGGATGCCATTCGCAGAGAAATAGGAATGCATCAACAAATAGATTATACGCCATCGGTGGGTCGTTTGGCAGTAGCATTGGTATTGGTACAATTAGCACGTGGTGATCAAGTTGCTGCAGAAAAGGCATTTAAAGAATGGGGAAATTATTGTGATGCGCCTGAGGTATTTTTATAAATAAATGTCATCTTTTATCTACTAATTGTCTTTATTAACTAACATCATCAATTTATAATATAGGTTCAAACTTTGGAGATGCTCTTACAAGCATATGATAATGAAGATGCAGATGCAGCTAGATCTGCTTTAAACAGTCCTTTTATTAAACACATGGATGTCGAATATGCTAAACTTGCAAGAGGTTTGCCTCTACCACAGCAAATCTATGCTGTACCACCTGCAGGTATAAGGGCAAATGCAGCTGAGTCATATGTTTCACCTAATGCTAATAAATTAATTGGACAAGCTACAGTTGAAGCTGAAGTAAATTCTGTAAATATACGATAAATATATTTGCATTTATAATTTTCCTTTAAACATATATTTTTACATAATATATTATTTTCATTTAATAGAAAGATGACGGTGCTGCAGCTACTGCTGCTGTTACTGTTGCTGCTACTACTGTTACTGTTGCTGCTACTGCTGCTGCTGCTACTACTGTTACTGTTGCTGCTACTGCTGCTGCTGCTACTACTGTTACTGTTGCTGCTACTGCTGCTGCTGCTACTACTGTTACTGCTGCATCTAATGATACAACGGAACAAATACGAGATAAAGTAGAAGATGAAAAATCTAATGTAACTTCGGAGAATTTGGAAACAAACGAAGATGCGGATGATTATGAAGATGGATTATGTTGATCACCTTCTTTATAAAATACTAAAATCTTATTTCAGATTCCATATACATAGAACCTAATTTCAACTATAATTTCTTACATTATTCCATTTAAATAATATATAATGTTAAAGATGAATCGAATATATACAAGACGGACGACGCTTGTAATATAAGAGTACAATTCTTAAATGTATTGAAAATTAAGATATGCTCTGCAGGCCATATAGAAGATGGAACAGCAGTATAAATATTTATCATATACATATATATATATATATATATATATATATATATAT
>NW_015149054.1:10836-21909 GCF_001465965.1 Polistes dominula | reverse complement strand
ATATATATATATATATATGTGCGTATGTATGTATGTGCGTGTGCATGTTATTTCTTCAGAAAGATTTAAACAGAAATAATACGAATTTATGTTATTACATGATAGATATATATATATTAACACAAATGCTTTAAGCAAAAATAAATATAATATATTTGAAGGCAAACAAATTGCTTTATACTATAGATTAGAAAAAATTACTATATTATATAAATCTCACGTTATATCTGAAACTAATGAGGCCTTCTGTTAAATCTTCTATAAGAGAAAAGACATTAATTTTATTGTAGAAAGATATATATAATTTTATTTATATTTTTAATCGAGTTTTGTAAATATTGCATTTATTATTATTTACTATGTTATATAACTATAACTTCGACTATTTCTAATAATATTATTTAATATTATTTATATGTTTGTTATTTTATAATGTTACAGATTGTCAACTATGTTTAAATATGATTGTTTTTTTTTTGCCAAAAGAGTTATAAATAAAGAAAATAATATTTGACACAATAATCCTTTGTTGTATTTTTGCACATTAATAATTATAAAAAACTACTCTTAACTAATATATTAATATAAAATATATATTTTATATATAATATAAAATAATTAAAAAAAATATATATTTAATTTAAAGTGCACCATGACAATTTCTGATTGGTTGTTTGATCGTCACATAACTTAATATTATTCTTTATAATTATTTAGAATATTTCTAAACATATATGTAATATATATTGTTATTTTTTTCAATCTTTCAATAGGTACTTGTTATAAAATTACTTTCTCACATAATGAATATGTGAAAACTAAATAAGATTTCCATCTATATAAGATATGAACCATGCTTGTAATTTGGCGGGTGAATCATAATAAACGTAATAAAGAAAGTTGTGCGGTGCATCACATTACATGAATGAATTTGTATTTTATGAATGAATTAGATTGACATATGATAATATATATTTATCAATAATAATTAAAATAGACAAATTGGTCATTATTTAATATATGATCGATATAAAAAAAAAAACAAAGTTATATTTATCACAAATACTAACAATTCTTCTATAGAATAACCACGTTCAATTTGATGTTTACAATTTGTTAAAAATTTATCAAAAGTGCAAATATGGATAGTGACAATGATTCTGATGGAATTAATATTTTAAATGATCTTTTATCGGATAACGATAAAGAAGAAAATGAATCTACGAAAACTAAAACTATTACAGAATTGGAATATAATTTTTTGGATTCTATATCTAACGATAAATCAATTGACAAAATAAATGATAAATGTGATAATAATCAAAAGGTAAATAATATTGGAAATATAAATGAAATTATTGGTGATAATATTGATTCTTCGGACGACGAAGATAAACGTTATTTTGAAAAACAAAAGTATTCTGAATATGGACGTGATATAAAACATTTATTAAAAAGTAATGAAACAAAAAAGAAAGAAAGTTTTACAACGTATGAAAAAGATAGTAAATCACTTTCTGTTAACAAAAATGTTACATTGGATAAAGGTACTACTAATTCATCATTCATTCAAAACAATATTTATAGTGATCCTTTCTTTGGCATAAGAGTTATTAGTCCACTTATTTCTTCTAAACAAATGAAGGAACAAATGAATGGTAAATTAGCCATAACTATTTCTAAAATAAAAGCATCTATATCATCTGGTTTGTTGTCTAACGATTGGGTAATAGCTGGTGTATTAATTAGTAAATCACCTACTAAAACTTCACAAAAGGGTTCATCATATTGTATATGGAAACTTAGCGATTTATCTGAAAACATGGATACAATTACACTTTTTCTATTTAGTTCTGCTTATAAAACATTTTGGAAAACTACACTTGGTACTGTCATTGGAATTTTAAATCCAAATATACTTGAATCTAAAGATAACTTTGATCAAGCAACATTGAGTATTGATACACCACAAAAGATTATGATCATTGGAAAATCTAAAGATTTGGGTAAATGCAAGTCAAATAAGAAAAATGGTGAACCATGTAATGCTATTGTAAATACTAACCGATGTGAATATTGTGTGTATCATGTCAAAGAAGAATATAAAAAATGTTCTAACAGAGCAGATTTAGGATCTAACAATAATATTCGTGGATTTTCATCTGATTTTGTTAAAAATAAATCTCAAAATAATACTGCAAGGATTATGAATAGTAATGGTATGCAACAACAATTTGTTCCAATACTTGCAAAAGAAAGTGACAAATTGCGTACGAATGATCAAAAACGTTTAGCTTTATTATCCGAAAAGCAATTAGATAAATCTAAATTTACTGAAAAAAGCAAAGAAATTAAAAAGGGAAGTATTTCTGTAGAATTGCAATGTAATCAAATGATAAAAGACAATGATCGAATAAATAAATTAAAAGCTTGGAATAGTAATAAACAATTAAGAATGGAATCAATACCTTCACCTTCGCAATCTAAAAGTACCATAAATAAAAGTTTAACTACTACAGAAAGTAAAGAAAAGAAAACAGCAAATATAGGACTTTCTGCATTATCATCTCCACGCTTAGGAACAGGTTGTAATAATGGTACGATAGATTTTTCTGAACCAATAACAAAAAGACATATCGATAATGCAAAAAGAAATGCCATTAAATGGGTACAACAAAATGGAAAAATTAAGCCCAAAGATCCAAATAAAATAAATTTGACGAAGGAAGAAAGAAAGGGTATCAAACGTCCAAGAGAAATTGATGAACATAAAGAAGAAAAACAAGAATCAAAAAAGGCTAATAATTTACCAAATAATTTTAAAGAATTAATGGAAGCTAAATCTAATCATGTTGATCTCATAGAAAAATCATACGAAAAGGAAAAAGAAAAATATTTCAATAAATTAGAAATGATTGAAAAAATGGAAGAAAAGATGTTATCAACTTTTAAAATAGAATGTAAAGCTGTAAGATGTTTAATATGTAAATATACTGCATTTTCAGGTTCAGAATTATGTAAAAAACAAAAACATCCACTTCGTGTAATAGATGCTATTAAAAGATTCTTTAAATGTTCAGATTGTGGTAACAGAACTGTTAGTCTTGAAAAATTACCTCTGTTTAGTTGTACTAAATGTAATGGTTCAAATTGGTTACAAGCTGCAATGATGGATGAAAGAAAAACTGATATTATTAAAGAAAGTTTATCTGTGCGTGGTGGTGAAGAAAAATTCTTAGGATGATTGTTTCAATTCAAAACATATCAACAAATATATCAATTTTAAACATTTGCAAAATTTATCAAGAAATACACAGAAATGTTATTTCTTATATTTTTATAATATTTATGCAATTATGCAAGTCTCTATTTTATATTTAAACATGTTAAACATCGTGATATAAATATATTAATTTAATTAAAAGTCTTGTTTTTTTAATTTCTCCTCTGTTACACTAAATTTATAGAAAATAGTTATATTAAAGTAAATTTATCATTAGATTAAAAACAAATAATACAGAAAACTGATATAGTATAATGTAACATACACACACACACACATTATTATATTAATTAAATCTTTTGTTAAATACACATAATATAATGTCAATTAAAAATATGTCAATTTAAGAGTTTATTTCAACCAACTTCGATTGACTTTTATCACACTCGATTATCAAACCTATATTATAGGTTAATATTATATAACAATTATTTATTGTACTTTATTAATTTAAATATTCACATATAGAAAAAAAATATTTTAATTTGAAAACAAATTACTTCTAAACATATGAAAAAGTTTGGTTATGTTATGCACGTCAAAGTTTTGGACAAAAATATGAACCTTATACCAATCTATATTGTACTTTTTCTATGATCATATTTTGTTTGGGAAAAGTACCATTATAATTTTAAGGTTATGCTGCTTAATTTTAACGCGTGTACTTACATCGTTTGTAGTTGATGATAGAAAAATGGATGAAACATTTAATACACCGCCATCAGCTAAATTAAATTTATCTGGTCAAATTTATTGTGTAGAATTTTCTCCTTATGAATGGTCCCAGCAATTAATTTGTATTGGTTTGAAAGAAGAAATCATAGTTGGTACAGTCAAATTTCAGGTATCCTAATATCAAATAAATTATTTGTATGTATTAGACATTGTATTATAATTTCTTGGAATTAATAAATTATTAAATGTTGTAGGAGGAAGATGATACTGTAGAAGACATAGCTTATAATTTAATAAGAACATTTCATCATGACACTAGACCAAATGCTATTGCATGGAGTCCAGAAACAACCTTAAGTGTCGTTCCTAAAATTCTTACTTTTTGTGTCGCCGGTACAGATTTTAGAATACGACTGTACAATAGTAATTTAAATGATATTAATACATATGAGGTACGTTTTTCTAAAAAAACTTAATAAATAATTAAAAATAATAATAAATCAAATTATATAAAATAAATTATTTTCATTTAAGATTTTAGAAGGACACATAGATTATATAAATTCAATTTCTTATGAACCTGAGGGTGAATTATTAGCATCAACATCTGATGATCATACTTGTAAACTTTGGGCTATTAAAGAAGATCAAAAATGTGTTTCAACATTTCACTTAACATCACCTGGAATGAGTGTATGCTGGCATAGCGAAGAATCTGGAAAGTTGTTGGTTGCAGAAAAAAATGGATTAATTCATATGTACAATGTTAGAAATCAGCAAGCAATTATTTCACTTGATGCAGGAGTACTTCCTTTATCCTCTGCAGATTGGGGTTCTAATCCACTGAAAGTTGTATCTTTAGCAGCTGGAGAATTACTTTTATGGGATGTATCTAGACCCAGGTAAATAAGATTTTATTTATTTAATTGATCATATTTTGATTATATTATTATTATTATTATTATTATTATTATTATTATTATTATTATTATTATTATTATAAATAACATTATAAATATATATTTATGATTTTAGTCGACCGTTGGAATCTGGAACACTTTATATCGAAGGTGGTCTTTTAATTAAATTTTTTCCTGCTTACGAGCACATTGTAGCAAGTATTGGAAGACCTGATAATCAGTTAAAAGTTAGTAACTTTAAGATAAAACAAGTTATATTACATGGAAAAGTTAAAATTGTAGGAGGTTTATCTTGGCATTATAAATATCCGTATGTTTGTGCAGGTAGTGATAGAGAACTACATTTTTGGAAAATAAAAATTCATTAAATTAAATGTATTATTAAAGTGTTATTTTTTATATTTATATAAAGTCAAATTATAATGTATTTTTTCAGATAAAAAACATAAAAATAAATAAATCCATATTTGTAATATTAAAACAAAAAATATAACTTATTAAATTTTTTATATACATGTTTTAAAATTTATTTCCTTATTTTGTCTCTTTCTTCTTTTTAAATATTGTTAATACTTATTATGACGTAGCATTTGTCCATAGCTTATCAAGTTTCTCTGCAAACGTAGATATAAAGGTTTCAGAGGGAAATTTATCTATTAAATCGTTAGCTTTAGTATATGCTAAAATAGGATTTGGTGAATTTATACGTTCGTTAATAAATTGTTTCTTTTCGTTTTTCATGCTATCAAGTTTTTGTATTAAAACCGTTTCATCTTCAATAGCTGAACTTTCGCTCGATCTTTCCTTCTTACCTACAATAATAATAAAAAATAAATTAAATTTAAAAATATATATTAAGTAATGTCAAAAAAATACTTTATCATATTAGTTATACCTAAAGTGTTAAATATTTGAGTCTCTAATTTGGAGATTTCGCTAGTTAGAAACCAAAATCTCACTGTTTGTTTTTCAAAAATATCTTCAAGTAGATCTTCTATTAACTCTATTATTTCAATACTTTGATCATTTATAGATATTTTATTTTTCTTGTCAACAATCCAATTGAGAAGTCCAACGCACAAATAAGCACGTAAGCTTTTGGACAGGGTATATTTTCCTTCATAAATGCTATCACTTTTTATAGGACTTTTAGTATCTAAATGTAAAAGTACTTTAATAAAATAATTTCCATGATTACGATGCTGTAATTCAAATTTATAAAAAGTAGTGTATAAATTAATCAAATGAGTTAATCGTTTTTCCGTTGAATCACAAATAAATGCCATTGCTAACTCGCTACTAGCACTTATCCACAACTGAAATGTAAAATAAATTCATATTTATTTCATTTTAAATATCAAAATTATTCCATTGTTATACTTACAGTTGGTTGATTATCTATTACTTGATTAAAGTTATATTGACAAAGGTCATTGTAATAATTTTTATATTGTTCGCAATAATCTCCGAAAACTTGTAATACATCAAATTCAAGTTTACCCTTTATCCAAGTACAAATTGTACTTTCATTTATATCTATGTTAATTATCTTTTTTAACATTTCATACGCATTTATTAGCACCTCTAAATACTGTAAAATTATATAATGCGTATTATATATTATAATTATTAAATATCAATAAAATGTATTCTTCTACCTTCACTTGTGGAAACCTTTCGATTATATATTTTGCATTAGATACAGCTGAATTTTTTAAAGATTCTATTAAGGCTTGTTCTGCTAATGATTTGCTTAAAACATTTTCATCAGATAACAATGCTAATTTAGAGGCTATTATTAAACTGTCAACATCTTTTCTACGTGCTAATAAAGAAGCTGCTTCCGAGTAAGATCCAAGTTTTACATAACTGAAATTAATAATAGTATATAATTGTTGTGTACAATAAATTAACAAATTCATTTAACTTACCAATGTGCTGCACCTTCCAAATGTCCTTTTCCACTTTCGTATGTTGCCCAATTTTCTAATATTTTTGTTATTATTTCATCGTTAGTATCCAACTGAGATTTAGCAAGACAATAAGCTTCTTTGTACATTTTTGCATCTTGGAAAACATTTATAGCTTCGTAAATTTTATGAATGCAAAGTAGATATGATACTGCTTTAGTTGGATTTGATTCAAGTATCAATTGATTTGCATATGCTTCACACATTGTACGCCATGTCCTAAAATATAGAAGAATAAAATATTTTAATAAAAATTACAAAATTAATAAATTTTTAATTAAAATTCGATATTTGTTTTTAATCGAATAAATAAACACAACTAACTTCATTGAAAGACTTGGCGAAAGTGAAACTAAAGTATCATTAAGACGTTTCTCTTTAACAGCAATTTCCAAATTTTCTTCAAGTTTACCATACCACATACTCATCTCTGTAACCGCCATGTGATTATTTTGAGTAGTAAGGACAGATTCTGAAAAGAACGATCAAAAATATAACTATATATTTTAATAGTTTGTCTATAAGATATACTCACTTTCACTATTAAAGATCTCGGAAAGAATTGCTTCTTCACTAAGTAAAGTAGGTTGTGTAGTTGCTTCTTTTGTTTTATAATCTAAATTTAAAAAATGGTCTTCATCTTTAATAAGAGATTTGATGGATTTAAGAATAGCTAATTTAGTGTTCATTACTTTTGATTGAATTGGAAAATAAGATTTTTTTTCTTTGCTTTTCTTATTTACTTCTTTTGTAGTAGCCATTGATATCTCTACAATATAAAATATGTTATAATTATTTTATAATTTTATATCACTATAAGCTTCATTTAATACCTGTTTGATTTTTTTCTGTTTCTAAAGGTTTCTGTTCTGTAGTTACTTCCGAAGTTTTTATATTTTCAACATTAGAACTATTTGATCCTGTGTTACTGTTTTCCTTTAATCTTTGTTTAATCTTAACTGATGTGTTCTTTTTTGACTTTTGTTTAGGCTTTACAACTGACTGAGATGATATTTTCCATAAACGTAATGTTAAATCTGCTGATCCTGTTATTATAACATCTGGATCTATGGGACTCCACATACAAGAATAGACAGGTCCCTGATGGTTTACAAATGTTGCTATCACTTCTTGTTTGTCAACATTCCATACCTAATATAATAATATAAAATAATATAATAAAAAATACAAAAATCTCTCTTTATATAATTATTATTTCTAAGTAAACCTATGAAATATATGTAATGTATAAAATTACCTGTGCTGTGCAATCATAACTACATGAAACTAAATATCCACTTAAATGTGGATTCCATGCACAATCAGCAATTTGTTCGCTATGACCATTTAATGTAGTAAATACTTTGCCAACAACTTTTGAAGATATTTCACTATCATTTACAACATCAATTAATTCTGGCGATCTGTTTGCCTCATCTATTTTCTCAACAAGATCTGAAAGATTAAGTATTGTTATAAAACAATCAGCATAGCTTACAGCCATATAATTTCTAAAATGAGAGAAGTTCAAATCCGTTGTAGTACTATCAGGATGCCATTTGAAAGAAAATATTGATGAATTCATAGTACTACTTAAATAACCACATTCTTCAAATTTTCGATTATAAAATCGAATTGTCCTAAAACAAAATAAGAAAAGTCAAATTTATATATAATGGAAGTGCATAAATCTTTTTATTTGTAGTTTTAGAAACATTTACCCATTTTTAAATGCTACAGCTAAAATCGAATAACTTGGGTTCCATGAAAATTCGGTGCATTTTTTTTCAAATATGACTACTGGCTCTATAAACAATAATAAAAATTAATATTACTCGAAAAAAAAATATATCACAATTATATTTTTACCTTGGCTTGGTTGGTTTGGTGAATAATGTATAAGGTCGAGTTCTCCACAAGAATATAAAGTATAAATTTCGCTGTTATGATATGGTCCCCATTGTAATGTATATACTGTTTTAGTATAATATTTCCTGTATAGAATTGGAGGTTTATTACTACTTATATCAAGTACACCAATACGACCTTCCGAAGTTCCATAAGCTACAAGGTTTTCTTTTGTTGGATGCCATGCAATCTAAATAGAATATGTTTACTATATTATTACGTAATATTTTTTAAATAATTAAATATGGTCATATAATATGATATACGAAAAAAAAACTTACAGATTTTATACTGCCTTTTATCTTCTGCCAAAATACAGTAATATCAAAAAGAGTTTTATGTTCTTCGGATAAATTCCAAATGCGTAACATTGCATCGCCTACACCAAATGCAATTAGTGAAGTTTCTAAAGGACACGCAGCTATACTATAGACATATCCACCTTGACTAGTAATATCATACTTTATTTTTATAGAATCTTTTTTTATATTACAACAAACAATCCTACGATCTAAAGATGATGACCATACTGTAACACTAAATAATTATAAATACAAATTTATTTTTACTATCAGATCAATTTACAATTATATTTAAAAATGATTCATTTAACTTACCTATTATTATTTTCCGAACTATCATCAGAAGTTTTATTAATATTTGGTTCTTTACAAATAAAAAATACTGCTCTATTGTGACGAGAATGAACTAATTTAGGTTTGGCATCCTCTATTGTATTTAAATTCCAAGCAAGAATTTCTCCCCAAAATGAACTAGTAAGTAAAAGTGTCGGTGATGCCCAACAGACACTAGTCCAATTACTATTATTATTAGAAGAATATTTATTCAACTTATTTCGAGTGTAACGAGACTCAAATGATGAATTTGGCAGAGTAAGTTCTGATTCATATCTACCATCTCCACCAGCTCTCCATAAAAATATAGATTTATCCCTTCCACCAGAAGCCAAGAGGTAATCTTTATTCTTTTCATCAGTTAGAATATTGTGTTCTACAGGACACCAAGATAAACTACATATTTCTGTATCATGACCTCTTAATCTATATCGTATAGTGCCTGTTCCTCGTGTATCGACTATATAAACCAATCCAGTTTTAGAACCTATTGCTATAAGATTACAATCATGTGGACATGTAGATAGGCAAGTTACTGTAACTTTTTGCAATCTTAGTATTTCAATACAAGTATTGCAATGTATAGTCCAAGATATTAGTATACCATCATTACTAATGCAATATATTATATTGGGATCTTTGATGCACCAATCAACTCCTACAACAGTATGGTTTGTCTAAAAAAAAAAAGAATTAAAGAGGTGTAGGTAAGCTGATTAATAATTAAATTTTTAAATAAGAACAATAAGATATATACATTTGGAAATGAGTAAGCCATTATTGTTGAATTATTATCTAAATTCCATATCTTCACTGTATGTTCATCAGCACCAGATACCAATAAATTTTTGTTATCCTCTCCATACTCGGGTGAAAAAGATAATACATTGATTCTTTCTTTATAAGCATCTTTAATAATAGAATAATTTAATATCTTGCTATTTTGTTGACGTCTTGCAATTACAATAGAATTGTTAGATCCCCATGCAATAGTACCATCTTTGGAACATGCACAAATATTATTCAAGTACCAATTTGGAGAAGGTGGTAGAGTTATTTCATTCATTTTCTTTTATCTTTATAATCTGAAATTAGATTAAAATGTCATTAATTATTTAATTCAATATTTCATAATCTACTTACATTGTTACTTTACAATTATTATATATTTTATATTTTCAATATTATCTAATGAATTAATTAAATATCAAATTATGATTATTCATAGTAAAAAGGAATTATAATTAAACTTTTTTTCTTTGTTTGTTTCATACATTCTTATGAAAAAAAAAACAGTATTTTAAATTAACGGAATTTTGAGGTTAAGCGGCTTTTTCTTTGTAATATAAACTGTCATCATTTATACCTCCCGCGTTATTAAATGATAATAATTATTAATAATTTTTTAAATACATACCTGATATAATAAATAAATCAAATAAAATTAATTATTTTAATATTTTTTGTGTTATTCATCTACTGGACGATGTGGTCAGATAATTCCTAGGTAGTTCCTTAACGACTGTATCAATATCTAAATTTTAAACACATTTAATGTTTACATGATGACAAAAAAAAATGAAATCGTAAATAAATATTTTGATTTTTAGTGGAAATTTATTTGTTAATAAAAGTATTAAAAAGTAATTGACAATTGCAAGTGTAGAATAAACATATATATA
>NW_015149053.1:667616-685841 GCF_001465965.1 Polistes dominula | reverse complement strand
TTAAGCTAGCTCGGTTAGTGAATAAACTCGACGAATATTTCCCTTAAGTATCGTCTTCCCTAATTTACTTGAAACAACACACCCACACAATGTATATATATATATATATATATATATATATATATATGCATATATATATGTGCGTTAACTTTTTTATCGTTCGTAGAAATACCAGGGAAGGATATTACTCGCGTAAAAGAAGGTCAAAAATTACCGCAGAGAAAAGAAAGATGGAAAAGTATCGTGAATTTTTCAATGGGAATTTTGCGTTGCGAAATGAAAGTAAATATAAGATATACGTATATACATGGATATACTATATATACACACAAATATATATATAAGTGAAAAGTGACGGATGGATGCAGTGTCTCGATACGAGAATGCAGAATATGTTATTATATATATGACAATAAGTGTAGCCGACGTATCTTCATTCTTATTTCTCGTTACATTTTCTTCTGAAAATTGAACGATCTAACGGAATGTCGGATGGATGCTGGTAGCATGAAGTCGCCTACCGTTACGATCCACGCGAGTGATAAATATTCCTTTCCGAAAAGATAGAAATCTCATTATTTGGGAGACGGACGATCGACGGTTCTTCTACCTACGAAGTAGTGCACTACGTCACCCTGCTATCGTTATTATCGAGAGCCGTTCGAGTACGATCGAAGATATTCTACGTATATGTACCTACGTGTATACTGACCTATTCTGAACCCACACATACACACATACACACATACACACAAACATGTTCATTCCTTTCTACACACCTATGTATTTTCCTTTCTTCCTTTTGTTTTTCGTGCCATCTTTTCCCACCATCACTACTACTATCACTACTACTACTACTACTACTACTACTACCACCATCAAAACCATCGCTACCATCTCCCACGCGTTCTGTCCTCCATCCGCTTCTTCCATCAATCATCCGAGTTTTGTGCGAGATTCACCCATTATTCGATTCCCCTTTACCACCGTCGACCTCTTCTTCTTCTTCTTCTCCGTTTCACCAATCGTAACCTACTACTACTACTACTACTACTACTAGCATCACCTTCGTCTCGTCCCTTCCTGCATCATCTTCTCGACGATCCTTCTTCTCGGCTCTTGTGAGATTCGAGTTCTATTATTCCAACGAGATCAATTCTTGTCCAAGAAAAACGACGTCGATACCGATTTACCCTCGGCCATATTACCCCTTCCCCGTTTTTACACGTACACAATCAAATATGAAAATATCATTTGTTATTTTATCATCATCCAGCATTTTAATTGATCTCGTTTTCATAAATCCTCTAATGGTTTTATTTCCCTTTTTACCTATCTTGCCTTTCATTACTGCGATCCAATCATTTGTTGCTATTACTTTTTTTCTATCTTTTTTTTTGTTTTGTTTTTTGTTTTTTTTTTTGGACAAACACGCGTTCATTAAATTTTGTTTCGTTTCATTCGATTCCGATCGAAAGCACAGAAATAATAGGTAACGTTCGTTTTCTTTCCCAAAAGTATATAAAAAAAAGTTTAAATACGAGTTTTGTTATCGTTTAAAATTAAGGGAAGGGCCTTACTAACTATATAAACCTTGAAACTCGTTATTTTTGGTGATACCGAAAACTAAAGGATTATTCGAAATAACTTGACTGTAATCGGTTTGATTTGACGGTGAAACGTTGTTTTCCAGAGAGTGAATTAGAGAATCGTATTTATTTTAATGAGGTTTCATTTCTTTGATTCGTTTCTTCCTCATCTTCTTCTTCTTCTTCTTTTCAGATGAGGTGGTCTCTTGTGGCGACGGTGTTGGTGGTGGTTAGTGGTGATGGTGAAAACAGATTAAAGGATTTAAAACTCCTTTTTCCATTTATGACGGTCAACATTCTTTTATGACGAATCCATTAGAGTTGTGTCCGCGATAACGAAATTGAATTTTTTGTTTTCCTCCTTTCCACATTGCTATGTTACATTATTATTGTCAACGACGACGACGACGACGACGACGATCCACCGTTTGTAAATTGAAATGAACTTTTCTAAAGCGAAATCGGGCTCTGGCCATTTAATTATTATGCATTAAGGGTGTACCACAGTAGTGCACTTCCCCCTGATGATAGTTCGGTAGCTTCGTAAACGATACGACACGGTACCGTACCGTAACCAGCACGAGGCAAATATCGTCGACGGTCCTTGAAGGAGGAGCATCCGGAATTGTTTTTTTTTTTCAATGCTTCCCTCGTTCCTCGTATAGTTGTTGCACCGTGGAAAATGAATTTACGGGTCCGTTGAAAGAAAATGTCTTTCTTTCTCTAGGGGAAACTTATTCTAAACGAGGTGAAAAGTCATATTCATTTTTTTTTTTTTTGTTATTTTAACGTTTATATAAAAGATCACATAGGTGGTTACGCGTCAAGGACACCTGGTTACTACAATCAATATTAATTTTCACCCTAGGACACGGTATTGTTACAAAAATTACATAGAGTGAGGTTTCGGATGGATTTCTAAATCACTTGGTCACAAATGAGAGAAATAGAACAAGGGTGCAACTTCAATGGGATCATAAATATTTCTTTCTAAATCGAAAGAAAAAGAAAAAGAGAGAGAGAGAGAGAGAGAGAGAATCGTCGTACATTCTACTTCGAGATTTTCTATCTGAGAAATGGATGACGTTAGGACACGTGCAAGTAATGGATCACATTATGGCTATAATTCTATTTGATATTACATCGATATCCTAAGCTTGAAGTAAGACGAAGTGAAAAAGATCCCTAGTACTATCGAAAATAGTAAAAGAAAAGGGATTGATTTATAATTTTCAAATAATATTGTACGATTATAGCGTCTAGTTTTAAAAAAAGAAAAAGAAATATTTAATACTCCTAACACTTATTTCAAAAGTAAGAAATGAAGAGTCTGACACACCTGTTAAACCAATCGAAATTTTTATATAAAAGAGAATTAAAGTTCCATTACACCTTAAAACTCAAAGCTCACTTCTTTTCTCTAACCGAACGAACGACTCTCGTAAGAGGAGGTCCCCATACGAAGGGATTCTTTTCGTCCGTTCGAAAATATACCTTTGGAGTGTTTGAACGAGCTCGAAACTTCGTTGGAATCCTTTGAAATTGAAAAGCCTTCTCGTGGCTTTCCCAAAAGATTACGTCGAGGAGTGTGTGTGTGTGAGAGAGAGAGAGAGAGAGAGAGAGAGAGAGAGTTGTGTTATAGATAGAAGAAAATCGATTTGTAAAACGAATCTAGCGATGGAAGACGACGAGACAAAGGTAAGAAAGAAATAAAAAAAAAAAAAAAAAAATAGATAACAGATAAGTATAGAACGTAGAAAATAGTTGGAGAAAAGCGGCTTTACCTCGGTAGTGAGAGAAAGACAGAGAGAGAGAGCAGTGCTGTTTCTCCTTGTTTTCTTCTTTCCTTTTTATCTTCGAATTTCTCGATTTCAGCCGGAAAACACAAAAGAAGATTCAACGTGAATGATGAAAGTGGCGCGAGAACGATGCAACTATGATGTTGTTGTTGTTGTTGTTGTTAAAAATACAACGTGTGTCACTTGATATGCAAGAAATATCCATTCACTTTTATCAAAGCACTGTAGCCCTTTAATTCACTAAATCCCCCCCGGTTGAGCTTGCAAGAACACGAGCAACAGAAGAGCTTCTGGTGAATCCTCCTTGAAATCGTTTTTTTTTTTTCTTACTAACACAACGTTGTTGTTAGATGCAACTCTCGTCTTCTTCACACGCAACCAACCATACGTAATTTTTATCCCATTAACGTCGACTAATCATTTATTTTCTTATCATTATTGTATCGTAATAATACACTCTTCACGCAAAATGTTTCACGATCGATGATCGATCGATCAGATCAGATCGATATACGCGACCGACACTGTTTTGATTATTTCAATAGATAAAATCGATAAAATTAGTCCCGACACAGTTGTAACACGAACTATTTTCCTTTATTAAATGCGCTCGAATCTTGTTAAAATGTGGATAATAAACAAAAATGATCGAAATACACACAAATAAGTTCACTTATTTCCTCTTTCCATGAAACAGTGAAGAGGGGTGAGTTGTGGGAGGTTGGGGCGGAAACAAATTCCTGTTAATTTCACGTAGCAACGCACTCGATAACACCAAACAATAAAACTGCTTTTTATAGAAGAGGAAAGGGGTGGAAGGGGAGGGTTGTATTGGTAAGGGGTAGGTTTGTAGTAAATCGAACAAGTTTATAACGGGATTTTTTTCCGTTGGTTGATACAATCCGACGGTGGGATCTAAATGAGACCGAGACCCCAGAATTTCATTGATGGAAATGTTATGACAAAGTGTCAGAATGGAAGGCGTGGAATACGATATTTATGTATAAAGAAAGAAAGAAAATGTAGGGGGATGAAAATAAGGGATTATTTTATCGGCTAACAACCCACGTCGTTCTCGTCGTAACACCTCGCGAATTTCGGCGCGAAGAAGAAACATCCGATCGTACGATCCCACGTCGTTCACGTCTATGATGATATTGATACTCCAATAACACTTTGCTTCCCATCATCTTCCGATTACATGTCGTAATCGAAATTACATTATTATATGTATATATATATATAAAAGAAAAGAAAAAGAAAAAAACCAAACAAGTGACCAAGAGATAACAAGTTCAAGAATAACAAACTATATTTCTCTTCTTTTTATCTTATCTGTTGCACTTAACACGCTTATTATATCTTCCGATACTACTACGAACGTTGTTGTTGTGTTGTTGATATTGTTGTTGTTGTTTCATACGTTAACTCTTTTTTTTCTTTTCCTTTTTTTTTTGACCGTTCTTCTTCTTTCTCTCTCTTATCGTAACACGCGCGTTTTATCCTCTTATTTGTTGTTCGCTCTCTCTCTCTCTCTCCCTCTCCCTCTTTCGTTCAAGCTCGAGCTCAGACTCTTTGCGAAAAGCGGAAGAAGAGAAAAGAGAGAAAGAAAGAAAGAAAGAAAAAAAGAAAGAAAATAGTAGTGGTGTTGTGAGTAGTGTGAGGAAAATAAAAAAAAAGTGTGGACAGAAGAAAAAAAAATAAAAAACCTCGGAGGGCGGGGAGATAAAAAAAAAGGGATGATTTAGACGAACAAAAAACAAAAGGAAAAACGTTTCACGTGTCTCCGCGGGTAGATGATATAACGGGGAAGTAAAAGGGGGGAAAAGAAATAGCCGTGTGTTTCCGTTGTATAGTTGGACTGACGGATAAAGAGAGACAGAGAGATTCGCGCGCGCGAAAGCACCGCAAGTGATGCTGCGATCGGACTGGAGCCTCCGGCACGGCGCTGCCGTCGTGACGACTGAGAACCAAACCAAAATCATCCCTTGCCGCCGCCACCACCCTCCCCGAGATGCAGCTGGTGGTGGTGGTGGTGGTGGTGATGGTAGAGAGGGTAGTAGGCAGGGTGGTCGAACGGCCAGTGACGTCGAGCGCCCTCGAGTTACCCTGCGCACAACTACCACCACCACCACCATCACCATAACCACCACCATATTTGATCTTTTATCGTATTATCATTGGTATTCTTTTCTAATCAATGTTCATTTTTATTTTCTACGATTCTACGAAGAATAATAATTACCTTATCACCTCACCCACCCCCCCCCTTCTGTCGGTAGGTTCTTTCAAAGAGAAAACTGTTCGATACTTACTTACCTACCTCTCTTACAGAGAATATATAATAAAAACGAGATACACGACTCTAGCTCGCGAAAACGATGAATTTTCGATGCACCACTGCCGGGGTGTTAACTTAAAATTCTCTTTACAGACGACACTTTACCAGTACGGCACGTTCTTTAGGAAAGTTCGCGCTCAAAGCAAATATATATCCGACATAGTCGAGTCTTAACGCTTAAATTCTAGACGCGGTAAATCTCACCTGTCCGTTTCGACATAGATAAGATTTTGATAATATCAAATAGAACGAAATTGGAGAAGATTCAAGTTCCTTCTTTCCTCATAGTCCTTTTCTCAGCGTGACCAGAATACCATGAAAATGAAGTTTCATGATGTTACTTTTTCTAGCATAAGCGCCGTCTACCGTTTACCGCTCAATCTTAACGTTCAAAGCTTCTTAACGTTTCGCGCTCTGACCGCGAAAGTGTAAGTAAGCCAAAAACTAAAGCGATTTTGCTCTGAAATGAAGTTCAACGTAAAATTAAAGTCTATATAAACTTATGAACTTTCTTAACGGTGTGAACTTTCATTCTGAGAAGAAGAGAGAGAGGTCGGTTAATTC
Source organism: Polistes dominula (assembly GCF_001465965.1). The sequence continues at coordinate 679,548 of NW_015149053.1, read as the reverse complement.
AGTAGTTAGCTCTTCCTAAATAGTTATAGCAACACTTTCAATAACTCTAATGCTCGTAAACTTTGCGGTACGCGGCCACTGCATAATGCATTAAAAATTTCCATATGACCTCGTAACGCTGTTAATGATTTAGCGATGGCACGAGAAGGAAAAGAAGATAAAAGAAAAAGAAAAAGAAAAAGAAAATAAAAAAAAGAAAAGAAGGTAGGAAATAACAGCAAGTTAATCTCGCTATGACTAAAACATTCGTTAAAGAAATAGGATAGCAAAGGTGTAAAAGGTGTTACGATATCTTTCTCTAACATTTTTCAATCTAAAAGCAAATTAATTAAGATAGTACAGTCCTGGATCAAGGTAGCCCCCTGTTAACGCCTCTCAAACCACCGACTCGTGAGGGAGCATTCCATATGCATAGCTTGCGGCTACATCTCAGACTGACTACATCACCAAATCCCGTCCCTTGCACCACCTTGCACCCTTTACCAAGTCCTAGTCAACCATTTCCCTTGGTAACTGCTGTGTAGATCGTATATCCATTCTGTTCTGCCTTCTCCCCCCCCCCTTCCCCTCCTCCTTTACTTCCTCCTCCTCCTCCTATTTCTACCTTGCCTACAGTTATACATATAATTATATATCTATACTGTAGTGAAACGTGCTATCTACACATCTCAATAACAATAACAAGGAACTTACCAAGCATCAAGGAAGCCTTTGGGCCTTATTTGAGTTTCTCTCTCTTTCACTTGTTCCCTCCATCCTTCGACCAGAAGATTAGATTTTGATGCTATTAGGAAATTCCAGTGAATCGTGAGGTAGGTTGGAACGCTACGGAAAACTTTTGGACCGCTTTCATTAAAAGATTTGCTTAAACTCTCTCGCGCGACGTTAAAGGCACGAATCAGGCGCATGAAAAGCGGTTTAAAGGAACATAGTGGCAATTTAAAGTCAACTTTTGTTGGTTAGACGAATTAGATCTTTTAAACGATTAATATATCATTCGTTCAAATTACAAAAAAAAGAAAAAAAAGAAAAGGATTATATTATATCTGTGAAATGAATCGATAATGTTTACGATGCCTAATTATATATATATATAGAGAGAGAGAGAGATTATAAGTAGAAATTTTTATTATCGCGTATTATTTCATTTCACGCTTTTCTCATACGTGAAAACATTAAAGTGTTTTCTCTTCGTTAATTGGTATCTCCTCCATAGTGATGCGAGATATTGTTAGATTCGATTAACGAAATGAAAGAGACGCGTTATTTTTAGTTTTACCTCTCACAATTTCCCGGTTAAGCTTAACGCGTACAAAAAATATCAATAAAATGAAATTCCCGTGAGGGGTATGCCCCTCCCTCCCTCCTTCCCCTTCCTGTCGTAGAAAATTTTAATTGCCACTGTTAGACCTGTGTGAATAATAAGTACTTGAACGATCGAGAGCTTAATAGCGACCTGAAAGAGTGTTCCCTTTAAGCTCACCTCATAATCGAGCTACATCGACGTGATTAATCCTCCCGCGAAATTTCTACCCTTATATACGATGGAATATTGTTCTCGCTCACTCTCTCTCTCTTTCTCACTCTCCCTCACTCACTCACTCACTCTCTCTCTCTCTCTCTCTCTCTCTCTTATTCCTTCTTTCCTTCTTTCTCCCTTTCTTTACTTTTTTTTTGCCTTTCGTAAGTCGACATTCTACGAGAAAATGTTCCCTGCACTTTTACAATATTTATTTTTCAATCTTCCACCAACAACTCTCTTCTGTCCGTTCCTCTTTCTCGTTCTATCTTGGAACGTTCCCAGAGACAGAATAGAAACACGTAGCATAATAAACGTTAGAACAATTCGCAAGTTCGTCCATTGTTCCAACTTAGAGGGAACGGGTAAAGCAATACGCGCCGTGTTTCAACCTCTAAGAAAGCTATCGCATCTTGTCCAAAATACTCGGGGAAACATTGCACACTTGCATACGTCTTGGCGGGAGATAAATACAAGCCGAGTATAATCGCATAACGAAAGTCGCATTGTTTGGACGTTCTAACTATAATTGGGTAAGTTAAATAACTTAATAAATTTATGTCTGCAAAGAGTAAGAATGATGTTTTAACTCGTTCAACGACCAGCATGAAAAATCGCTACTGTTTCTTTTGGGGAGGGAACGGCCTAAAATTTAATCTGATTGTGAGAAGTATAAAAAAAAAAAACTACAAGTTATGGTAAAATGATACGATGCAATATCGATGAAACGATACGATGCGTAAATTCTAAAATATATACGCAGAAATTGTCTACCTTGACCTCGTTGAACGTCATCTCGTATTTCTCTCTCTTTTTACTATCGATTGCAACGAAAAAAAAAAAAAAAACAAACAAAAAGAATGAAATGGAAATAAACCTTTTTATCTAACAACAATTTTCTATCGAGTGCAATAATAAATAGACAACATCATTAGGCATTATTATAGAATATTTACGACATTATTCTTCCCATGGAAATTCTTTCTTTCGAGATATACAAAAGAATTCCCATTGTTATTGAATGATTGACAAAAATGTTCTATCTCTAAAAAAAAAAAAAATATCAAAGTGAATATCTTTTTATTAAATATCTATATATATAACAAATATGCGATCGATATGGTAGGTATCGGTCATCCATTTGACAATGTGACACGATAAAAAAAAAAAAGAGAGAAATATCAAATGTTTCGCGAATTCAATCAGCACAAACAAAAAAATAAAATATGTATTTCAAATATGTCCATAAGTCAAAATGAAACGAAGTCTAATTACTTAGGTTGGTTGCTTGTTGTTAACTACGATATAGAAAATATATATATATAATTATAATCCTTAAAGCAACGTAAGGTTAGCACGTCGTAAAATGCCTTCGCCTTTCAGAACTGTAACTGTACACCGGGTGTACGGAAAGGTCCCCGATCCAATCGGCGAGGCTATCAGAAGTAGTGATTAAAATGGGAGGTGAGTGCTTGGTCGGCAAAAGGGGTTGAAGGTGGTCTTGAATGCTGGTAGGTGGGGCGCGAGGGAGGGTGAGGTCTCTCTCGTTTCGGGCTTGGGGAAACGTAGATAACACTTCTTACCCGAGGGACTTCCCGCGACCCCAATCTCAAGTCAGATATTGTTCCGAGCTTTGAAAGCTCAAAAGAACTTGTGAAAAGGCATTTCGTCTCGATTCGATGTATTATATCTGGCTCATACGTATTGTACTCCCGATCTCTCGCTTCGCGACTTTGGTTAAAAGGAAAAATATCGGGAAAACCGTCCTTACTTACTTTTTGGTACTACTCTGGATTGACGTGCCTTCTAATCTATGGTCGTTCGCCCACCCCCCTCTACTCTCTACTCTCTTTTTCTATTTCTTTTTTTATGATTTTTTTTTTNTTTTTACTCTCTTCCTCTTTCTTTCTTCTACTTACTCTTTATTCAACTTTCTTTATTTCTTTCTTTCTTTCTTTCTTTCTTTCTTTCTTTCTTTAAACTTTGATATATTTTTATTCGAGAAAAGTTATGGTCAGTGTAAAAAAGTTTCTTTGTGTGTGTGTGTGTGTGTGTGTAAAAAGTGGCGTTAACTTTTAAATGACATTAATGTACAAAAATATAGACATAGGTTTCATGTACTTTCAATTGTCTGCGTAATCCAAATAACACGTTCCAAGAAATTATCTTACACGCACGTCTTGGCAACGAGGTCTTATTTTACTACTCGTATCACACGCGAGCGAGGAGGCATGCCAATGTTATTTGAAAAACTAATTTAACATTGTCGAAGAATAAAACCACCAAAGGAGCTTATCGAAGTAGAAAAACTCTCGAGTAATCTAAGTTAACTCTACCAATAATATAGCAGTTTGTTTTTTTTTTCTTTTATGATAAATTTACCCTTGCCAGTTCAGACACATCAAAGTATTGTGAAACCCATTTGAAAAGAACAATGATAAAAAGAAAGAGGAAGAGAGAGAGAGAGAGAGAGAGAGAGAGAGAGAGAGAGAGAGAGTGGGAGTATATTCGATAAAAATTCGTCGTAGAAAAGGGGAACCAAGGGATCGTCGAATTTGCGGTTGAGTAGGGCAGAGGTTGGACAAATTCTGTACACCCCGGTAAGAAATAGTCGGCAGGGACAAAGATTCGAGGAGGACGATAAATAAATCTGAAAAGGTACACCGAAGGAAAGAGAAAGAAAAATAAAAATAAAAAGAAAAAAGAAAATGAAAAGAGTAAAGAGGAATGGAAAGACGAAAGTAGAGGGGGGAAAAAGGGAGAAAGTAGTGTCGTGACTGAGGATATATAGATGCTACTTCCACTCCCTTAGCGCGAACAACACCGAGGGTGGTTTGCGCGGTCGTATGTTCCTCACTGTGGCACCGTTCACTCGGAAGGATTTAAAGGCATGAGCGTAACCGTACGATACAACTCCCCATTCCTTCTTTTCGTTCGTTCGTTCGTTCGTTTATACGAGAAGGAAGCAGCCACGAAACGATGATGTCGTAGGTCACGCTAGTCTAGGAGAAAGGGACTGGAAAGTAGAGTTTATGCGATAGGCAAAGAAGGATCCATGTAAGGCGTCACTTGACAGAGTAGTTACCGAATAAAGTGACAAGTTTGTGCACTACTTCGAATATATGGATCACTTATGCATAGCGAAGGACCATTTCGCTTCCTTTCCTCGATGCACCGGATCTACAATGAAATTTACTACCACAACCACACGACTAGATATCTTCACCATACTCAAATTTATAACAACGGAATATAATAGAACACAGCGTGTGCTTTTTCTCTTCAAACTAGATCTTATGCTTCAATCTTAAAGAAAAGAAAGAGGGTGGTGGTCGTTTTGTTCATGGAATTACGAAGCTTTCATCCCTTTGACGACGTAGGAGTACGGTCGAAAAACACATGAAAAACTTACCTTAGTAATCTGGAACCGACATTTGCTTTTTTTTTTCTTTTCTTTTTTTCTTTTTAGATTAGCTTTCGAGTACTCTATTTCGTTTGCGAATTTTCTTGATGAAATTAAGTTTTAGAAAAGATGAAAGAATGAAAATTATTGTTTCCGATATGTAAAGCATTTTATAGTTGTCGTAGAATTGAGTAAAAATACGTCGCGCTAAATAAAGAATTCTAAATTTTGGTACTTTCGAACAATCAAAACTTTCCGACCCTTCCGGCCATAGCGATATTTGCTCCCGACGAAGACTCTAGGGCGTGGTTGAAAGTAAGTTTTACGGGAACAGAGAAAACCCGAACGAAACTTTCTTCCATGCATTTTCAGCGCGAGCTTGCTCGCACCTATTTCTCTTTTTTTACTCGACTCGAGAAAATAATTTCTCTCTTTTTCCCTTTTCTCCTCCTCCTCCTCCTTCCTTCTTCTTCTTCTCCCCCTTCTCCTCCTCCTCCTCCTCCTCCTCCTTCCTTTCTCTTCTACCCTTTCTACAACTCAATCGCGAATGGGAGACAATATTTTTGGTGCGACGTGGCGAAGACGTTCTCTACACGGTTCCGAATTAAAATGTCGGCCCGAAGTAACTTTACCTAGGGAACGTTCCTTTTTTTTTTATCTTTTTTTTCCCTTTTCTTTTCTTCTTTTTCTTCTATCACGATTTTGGAATATTACAAAAGATTTAGATTTATGACCAAAATCATAGATATTTTTCAAACGTAGATATACATATATATTATTGCCGTTAATACAAAATTCTAACTAAGAATAACATGATAAAAGATTTTGCCGAAGTATCTTTTTTTTAACCTCGACTCAAAAGATTGTCCCGAGACATTCCAGGCCAGGTAAGAAGCTAAAATCTTCAAGAACATAAATCTAAGGAAAATCCAGGCTTGCTTTTCTACTATCTACCTGTCTACAAGATATCGCGGAGTATTTTATTTTAAACAAACGAGTAGCACTGTGTCTGCATTCGAAAGGAGAAAGTCCTACGAGAAGTCGAAAGAAACTGAACGAAATCTTTTTTCACACCTATTTTTCTTCCATTTCCTTATCTTTTTTTTCTTTTCTATTTCCTTCGTCGTTTTTCTCGCGTCGTTAGTCACGTTACGCGCGACCTGACACATGACGAACTCCAACTCGACTCATTAATCCTACCAATACGTTTTCTAAGATCACCGAAGGATCTTTCCACCTACCGATGAAAATTGCACTTTCCATCATGGAATAGAAAAAAAAAAAATCGATGCTTATCCCGTCAGAGTTCTCGTCTCAAATCATTTTCATCTTTCTACTTGACAATTTGAAATTGCGATTTTTAAATATTCCAATTCTTATTGAAACCTAGAACGTGTAGAATAATTTGATTATTATCGTAGATCAAGAGAAATAATTTACGGATAAACAAGAACGTTATAATCTTCAATAGAAATAATAAGATTTCTTGTTGAAAAAAAAAAAAAAGATTTTCTAATGAATATTATTTTGCTGGCATAGTAACGAACACTGCTGCTTCTACATGTAATGTCGCAAGAGGTAACATAATACAGTTTACTCCAACTATTTTAACAGCTTTGTTGCTTGTCAGAATTTCATGTCATGAGAAATATACGCGGAGAGTTCGTTGATCATTAATCTCTTACTATTGTGTAAACTCTCATTTATGTTCGGCATTCTAATAAGCATAACAATCTAGTTTCTTCTAAAGTCGAGAATAAACTCGTGACCATTGTCACGGAGAAAAAATTCATTAATCTTTCCTATATTTAATACGGACATCTTAAGTTTCGATATTGAATAATTAAACAACACATGAGGGAAAGGAGGGCTTTGTGTATAAGACAACAAGTTTACAAAATTAAACTAAGAAGTTTGAAAACAATTTCTAACTATGCTTTACACATTATATTTCCTAAAACGATGAACGAGCTGTTCAACGTTCACATAATACGAAGGATCTGTATGACGATGTTACGCATCGATCGATCGACTGCACGAAGGCGATGCCCCCGAGGGTTCAATTTCCTGGGATTTAGCGTAGCTAGCGAATATCGCAGACGTGAGAAGCAGAATCTGCGAACTGTCTCTTCATGAGCAGTTTCTCGTCGATGCTTAAGAACTATTTACTCTAAGTCCTACGCATATTACGAAAATTGCGAATCATTTCGTCAACCATTTTCATCTATGAATTTCTCGCACTTTGCTTCTACGAAACGTTCAAATGTTCCTAGTTTACCATAATGCATAGAATAGATACAATGAAAGGATGATCGAGTAAAGATGAACCACAATTGTTGGCAACTCGACTCTCTTGATCTCTTTAAAAATAATTCTCTATCTCTCTCTCACTCTCTCTCTATCTCACGCTTCTCTCAATCGACTGATAATCCCTTGGGATTGTTACGGTGGAATAACGTGCCACCGTCGTCCCCTTTAACTCCAGTATGTTCCCTTCCTATGGTAACTATGGTCAGTTGCCGGACCGCAATCTGCATTCCGTTACCTAGTTGACGTAACACGACGATGTATGTAGATATATACATGTCATACATACGCAGGTTCGAGGTATCCAACTGCCTGGTAGCCCTCTAGCGTGCACCATGTACTATGTAATATACGTAACCTCGAGGAGAATACATACTTCATGAATGACCGGTTAATTAAAAATATTTATTATCTATTATTTCATTTGATAACTCAAACTCTCTGTAAAACTTTTTTTATTGATCAAACAAAAACTTGATTACGATTATAAGTTATAATAAAAAAAAAAAAGAAATGTCGTTAAAAAAGATAAATAGAACAAAGAAGACAATTATTCGAGATTGCTAGGTAAATTTTCGTCATTTCTTAGAAGAACGCGTGCGATCTCGGTAAGATCTCTTGTCGAGTGGAAAAGATTATACTGGAAACACAAAGGAAAAGAAGAAAGGGGAAAAAATGAGAGGTCTGAGAAAGGAGAGGTAGAGGAATTGCGCATAGTCTTGCGTTGGCTTTTACGGTCGAAGTCCCCATCATCGTAAAGCCTCGTCTCACTCGACTATTCTGCACCTTTCTCTTGCTCTCTCGCTTTCACTTATTCCTACCCTGACAGTCACCAGCTTCCACTATAGCATTCTACACTGAATACATATACCTATCTCTCTCTCTCTCTCTTTCTCTCTCGTGCCTTCTATTTCTCTGCAGTCTATAGGAACCCAAGCTGTCGGACCGTTCTGGTCCACCCCGACCCTATCTAATTCTATCCCTAAAGTGAATTCCAATACATTGGGATGCAACCAAAACGGAGAAACAGGAACGTGGTTGGTTTTGGGATAAAACCAGACGAAGTTATAGAGAAAGACGAGGAAAGATTATTTGAATTTCTTGCTTAGGAATCAACGATAGTCGAACGACGAAACAAAAGACTGAAATTTGCTGGGACCTCGGTGAACCAATAAGTATATCGGGCTTTTCTTTATTTTCCTTCATAGTAAACCTACTTCGCGATTATCGTTTTAGATATCAAACTCCAAGAAACATGTTCGTAGTAACGAACGTTCGCCATGAACCACCCCCAGCTTAGGTACTTCAAATATCGACATTTTCTTTTGTCACTTTTTTTACGCGCTAACTCTTTCTACTTTTTTTTCCTCCCTTTATCTCTCTTTCTCTCTCTCTCTCTCTCTCTCTCTCTCTCTCTCTCTCTCTCTCTTCACTCCCCCGACCCATTTTCTTACTATTTCTCTTTAGCTCTTACGCTTCACCTCGTTTCCAAAGAATTCGCACACTCTATCCTGAACAGAGAAAGACCTTCTTCTCTTCTTCAACAAGACAGGTACCTCTTTCTCTTTAACGTGGATTACGAAAAGTCTCGTTCTCTCAACGGATCTCGTCCGAGTGATAAATTTGTTCTAGCTCGTTCTTTTAAGGCCGACGATGCGTCCCCGACGACGACGACGACGACAACGACGAAAAGTACGTGGGACCTCGTACTTCGCGTATTAAAGAAGTCTCCTGATAAATTCCATGAAACCCGATGATCTATATGCTTACTATGGGATCCACGTCGCTTTTTCTCTTACACTTCCTTTTTTCCTCGTCTTCTTCTTCTTCTACTTCTTCTTCTTCTTCTTCTTCTTTTATCATCCCCTTTTTCGTCTACTCTTACTCGAAAATGAGTTTGTGACGTAAACGAAGTACATGTAGTCGCGCTAGTAGTTAGAACTTTCCTGATACGTTAGCCTATGGCTGCTCTACGAGGTGATAGCTTCTCCTTTATGAGAATCGACGTTTTCGAGAAGTTTTTAATTGGATAGCTTTCTCCGTTAAACGTAATGTAACATTAAAGACGTCAAAGAAAACGTTTATGCTCGAAAATTAATCCAACCCATTAAATTGAATTATTCTCACGTTGATATATGTATATAGATCGTCGTTTCTCAAGTTGTTTAATAATCAACTGAATAAAATATGTTACGATGATCGTCGAGAGATAATAAGTTATCTATGAAATTACCAACGAAATCATGAATGCTCGTTAATCGACATATTATCGTTTATTTATCCAATCAAACTAGCTTTTACCTTTCCTCACAGATCGTTACCCGATATTCAATTATTCCAACTAAAATTAAGCATAGTCGACCTCGAACCGTTACACGATATGCAATGATCAGTATTCAGTGTCATGAATATGCTTTTAGAGATAGGTGCTTAAATCAGGCTTAAGGGATATTTGAAGTAGGATCAAGTAATATATTCGTGCACCTATTACTGGTCAATGTCGAGCAAGGCAAACACTTCGATCCAATATTCTACTATCGGTAAATACCGGAACGCTTATAACGATAAGGTCATTTACCTTGCGTTTTGGAATCGTTCTCTTTTGGCGTCATCGATGAATAACGAGGTTATCATTTGGAACATAATTTACGATCATAAAACAAATTCATTTAAGTGTGAAAGAGAATTATTCAAAGAAGGAAAACGCGAGAACTTCTGGCAAATCTATTACATAGTTAGGTATATATGCTTGTAAGCTTAGCCACGCGTCTGTCTGACTTCAGTCGGAAATTTTGTTAGCTACCGGTGCTTACACGAACTGCAATAACGCTTTAAAACTCGAATTTCGTTGGACTCCGATAGATTAAGTTTGTACGTAATACGGAAAGGATAATGGGTAGCATTTTCGGTGAAATAGACCATACTCGTTTAGCCGACGGCCTAGAAGCGTTGAAGACGAGGTTATTTGTGGAGACTGGCGTATGTCCTTAAATTCATCTCATTTCCTGGCCGCGTGATTCGATAAGCCTCGAAGTAATCAAGTTTCACTGGCAGTTGCCTAGAACATTTGGAAGAGAGGATAGGTTGAGAAGGTGGAGGAGGAGGTGGAGGAGGAGAAGGAGGAAGGTGATGGTGACCCTCCATCGTAATCCGGAGGACGGCCATATTGAAACGGAAACACAGAAGCCGCTGACAGCAGAGATTAGAGAATTACTGCGAGCCAATAACCGTTAAGGAGAACGACCGACAGTGCCGATGTTCTGCGACCGCAAGCTGGCTTTAAACGGCTCAATATTAAACACCGTATTGCACGGATAGCAACGTGAGATGCAGCGACGCAAGCGCGTTTACTTGTGCCCGACTCTCCAATGTGCCAGGGGTAAAATGAACGCTGGAGTTTCAAGAGATGTCGAATGCTTTTGTTCTATTATATTTGTTTTTTCCACCCTCAAACCGAATCATTGCTTTGATAATAGTTAAAAGGAATTAAAACACGAGTCTACGTTCAATAAATCTTATCTAATAAAAACCATTCGTTATTTCATTCGTATCTTCAATCAAGCGATATGTTGAATTAAAGATAAAGGAACACGATTCTAAAAGCTAATTGCATTCTAGAGAATAGATTCAATTGCACCCGTTGAACGTTTCAAAAGCTTCAACAGGATTAAATAGGAGAAAGCTTGTGCGTAGAGATATATGGTAGAATAGCCACGTGGTGTAGTCCTGTGTACTTTGGTCGGATTGTTAATCAACGCAAATATTTAGCGTAGTTAAACGCAATGGATACATGTGTGTTACGTAGACCGGTTTGGTGAGCCATCTGCATTCAGTGCTATCTGAAATTCGTTGGATAGAAAACGAGCTTTTGGAGTATGGGAGGGTCTCACGTTGACAGTCGTAGAGGACAAGAGGAGAGAAGAGAAGGGAACGAAGATGGTTGAGGACGAGGATGAGAAAGAGAAAGATAAAGATAAAGATAAAGATAAAGAGAAACTGAGAGAGAACGTTGCTAGTAGCATAGAGCGAATGCGAGTGTTTAGATATTATTTGGCAGTAAATCGTGAGGAGCAGGGGTTGGCAGGGGTGTAACGCTGACGCGACAACATGCTAAAGGCGGAACCCAGGTTAACCGTACCAGATGCCAACGTCCCTTTCACGCCATCCCCCTACCGTTCCTGTCAACCGTCCACCCCCTTCTCACCTTCTCCCTTTCCTACTGTCACTCCTCTACGGGCCTTTTGCCTTTGAACGTTGCTTCGTCGAGAGATAACGTAACTTTGACTCTCCTATCTATTCTGCTGCTTTATGGAATATCGATTGCGAAAAGGTCTTCATATCGATTAAAATCATGCACCAGAAAGTTTATTATCAATTAAGATCATTATAACTTTAATGAAGAAATTCATTCTTTTTTTTTTAATTTCTTTACGAAAATAACTTGGTTAATAGTTTAATTTAATTAATATCAAAAATTCCGTTCGTCGCGTAGCATTTTTCTTTTTTTTCTTTTTTTTTTTACGTAGATCTCTTTGAAAGTAATTATGTCGTGGAAAATATTATAGACATTCCCATCCGTCCATGCGTTATATTATTCTTTATTTCTTCTCTCCCTCTCTCTCTCTCTCTCTCTCTCTCTCTCTCTATTTCTCTTTCTCTTTTTCACATAGAATAATAAATAAAGAAAGAAAAAGAAATTCTCC
>NW_015149053.1:615722-667591 GCF_001465965.1 Polistes dominula | reverse complement strand
TGTAATTCCGTGAATCGTTTGAGAATCCTTAATTCAAGCAGCTGCGTGTTTAATAAAACGTACTGAATATTATTTTAAAAAGAGACTTGAATTTTCATTATTTTCGAAATAAAAACCTTATGTAGATGGTTGCTGGCAGCTAAAGTTTTTCATTTTGATCTTTCGACGAAAAATGCAGGGGAGGAAAAAAAGGTGGCTGAAATCCGCTGTCAAGCAAGAACTTCATTATCCGTCCCGCGAATATCATATAAAACAACCTACTTTTATATAAATATTAACGCTGTCCATAAATGTGAATAATATCAACTGCATGTATATATATTTATACACATGCATGCATGCATGCATGCATACATACATATACATATATATATATATGTGCATACATTACGTTATCAAAACTTTAAATACGCATCATCGTACACTTCCATTTTTGCATTCGCATTTTATTTGGTCGTTTTTCTTGTTAATCGTTTTTTGTTTTGTTTTTTGGTCTTATACTGTACATATTGCAGTGGTCCTATAAATAACTGCTAAACTTCGTCATTTTGTACAAGAGCATTTTACCGTACTTTCCCGAGCAACGAGAGTAACGCCATATGACACTTCCACGTTTAGTACGCTTTCTCATCCAACGCATCAGCCACGTTGCTTCCTTTCTACCCGGTGTCACTTACAAAAGACCGACACAAACACCATAAAACGTAAACGCGTTGTAACAACGAGAGTATAAAGAGTGGCTACCACTATATATGGATTAATCACTGGACACGGAAACTTGAAACGAAAACATGCGCCTCCGTAAAGCGCATATTTAATGACCGTCTGACGTTTCTTCTAAAGCATGATCTGTCAAAAACGAATTATTCACGTGGACTTTCTTACTTAAGCGTTTTGCAAAGGATTTGTCCCTTCTAACTGGAACATTTCTCTATTCGAGTAAGTTTACTTTTTTATTATTATTGGAAAAGGAATTTACATGACGAATTTACTTTGTATGCCTTTCATCGAGTAAATACGTTTTGGAGAAAGATTAAAATTTACGGTCATATAATCCCTTATCTGTTCTTTTTGTGTTTTTTGTTTTTCAAGTAAAACTTCTTTTGGGAGAATACTGAACATTTTGTGAGTGAGACGAAAAGTGAAAGGTTTTAACGAGGAGAGTATTATTTGAATGGTTAGTTAAAAACGAAGAAGAATTATCAATTATTCATGATTTACAAGAGACGGTGGAAAAAAAAATATCCTGTATGTTTTAACCAGTTGACTGTGGAATTTAGTTGGAAAAGATCACCACAGGGTGCGGAATTAAAAACAAGCAACGACGTGTATACACGTCGAACGCAAGGCAAATGGTATTATTATACATTTGACGAAAAACAAGGAAGAATTACATTTTTATTCAAAGTCAAAAAAAAACTAACAATTCGTTTTTGAATACGTTATTCTTACTAAAAGCTTGAAAATTGTCAAAAAAAAAAAAAAATAATAATAAAATACATAAACAAGAAAAATTGAAGATAGCAAGAATAAAGAAGAAAAATAAAAAAATAGTTTAGAAAATTTCAAGCTATGTATGTGTGATATGTTTCAAAGTATGCACGGTACTACGCAAAGTGCGACTTCACACAGGGTCGTACACCAAAACCTTGTTTCCTTGCGTTTTCCATTTTTTGAGCAAACGACACAGCACATCTTATAAATAAAAATAAATTAAATAAGTCTAAATAAAATACATAAAAGTCGTATTGGTAATATAAAGGTAACATACCACCAAATAATATTCTTATTACATTTTATTGAAATTTCGAGTTTTAATAGTGAATGGTAATTTTGTTATTTTACACGACGAGTATGCACGTCAAATGCACCGCAGTAGAGATTTGGTCCGACGTGTATACACGTCGAATGCACTCAACTATTAATATTTTGTTTCATTTCTTATCAATTGTTATAATATAACATATCACATATACATATACATATCATACATATCATATATGTGGCATTTTAAAATTAAAATAAAAAACATACCCAAAAACTCGTACTTTGTAGTAAATAATGCAATCTGACAGTCATCAAGCTTCTTAAATTCCTTTTCATGAATGATTGCACTCGCTTTCTTGATGATGCACACCTCACGTGAATCTAATAACACGATATAAACGAAAATAAGAAACTATAGATGAGTTTCTTATCGCGAAACCGAAATTTGATTATACGACGAACAACACTGACTCTAACTCGCGTTTGATTTTCATTTATTACTCGCCCGATCACTGATTCTACAACTAATTTAAAGACTGCATTGCACGCAGTCAAATGCAAGAACAAATAATTCACTCCCGGTTACTTCACTGATTTTACTTTCGCGAATAATCTGTACGACTGTTTTTAGATAAAAATACAACTTTACTCGAAACAAACTCTAATACAATAACTGCATTGGGCGCAGTTAATTTAATATATAATTCTTAAAAATTATATTTAAACGATCAAACACTCCCGTACATTGCTTCGCGCACGATTGCAATCTGAAAACAGAAATAAAAAAACAATACTATTAATATCACTATTATTACAGAAAAACATGACAATTTTTGACAAATTATTTAATATAAAAATATACTTACTTTGATGAATGAACGATGAATGCACGATGGGTCTCCTACCCTTAGGATGACGATGTATAAAATAAAATTAAATAAAAAAATCTATAAAGCTGAAACATACTAAAGATTATATTACAATATTTCTTGTAAATCATTTCTGAAGGCAGGGCACAAATTAAAACCATTGAATATTTTTGATAAAAATATTCAATGGTAAATAGAAATAATTTAATAATCTATGAGAATTGATATAATTAAAAGTTAAAGTTATTAAATATTTATAAAATTTATCAAAGTATGCAACTATTTGCTTACTAAATTACACATACCAAGTATGTAATATTAGTAAAAAATATTCATTAAAAATCTTTAAAGTTGTTGAAATAAAACCGTAATTGTATCAGCAAACTCAATAAAGATTAACATAAAAAATAAACCATTTTTTTAATACCATTCTATGCAATGAAAAACTATTTAAATTATTAAAATCAAAACGATAACGTTAGAAATAAAATTATGAAATAATTTAATATATCTTATTTTCGTTTATGTTGTCTCGTTGAAGGATAGAAGACGAATATGAGGTACGTTACTACGTAACCTTGATAGAGGAGATCTTCGAAGTGTCGAACGTTCGTTGCTCGGTACTCGTGTATTCGATGTTCGGCTGTTTTTCTTTTAGATTCGAATATTTTTTCGTTTATTTTTGTCTCGGGAATTTCCTAGAAATATATAAACACATTTATGACTGCCAGTAAGTCGAATGTTTATATTCTTTTTCTTTTTCTAAATAAATTATCATATGGAGTTTAAAAGAAATCCGAATTACGTGAGATACGTTGCTGTGTATCCTTGAGAGTGTCGAATTCACGGTTGTTTTCCTTTTGTTTTCGAATTAAGGTGATCGAGTGGGGAAAGGTAACTTCGTGTCTACAAATCGTATTTTCATTTGGAACTTTATGAAAGAAAGATTATAACGTTGTCGTTCTCGGTACGAAATAATATTCCTATTTAATTAAACAATATTTTATTAGAGATTTTTTGATATCTAATTAAATCTCATTACATTTACAATTATAATTACGTGTAAATATTTTTTACATATTTTTCTTCAATTTCAGAGATTCGTTCGTGAATTTGAAAAATGAATTTTCAACGCAGCAATATCCAAGAGATCCTGTAACCGATACTGCTGATGGTGTTTACAGAATTTCTATGGTGCAATGTGAGTACCGTTAAATGGATGTACATTTTATCGTTCTTTTAAATATTATTGATTTAATTTATTGTCTTATTAACACGTTCGTCACCATGGCACCGTATACGGTGACGCTCTTCTTGTTGAAATTATAATATTTTTAGTTGGAACAACTTATCACATTTCTCATTTCGAATGAAAATTATTTTCGGTAAATAAAAGATTGTTTTATATTTTATTATTTTCGATAAATAAAATATAATAATATAATAATATAACCATAATACTCGGATCGCATTGTTGATATTTCTACTTATCGTTTCTTTACGTTACAACGCGCCGACAGTAAAATTTTGGGCCTGGCGAGAAACTCAACCGAAACGGGCTGGTCGACGAACGTGTTAAACTAACAGCACATAATTCAAAAAACAATCAATCGTTATTAATTAATTATTTAAATTATTATTGATAAATATTGTACCTCTTTGAGTTTTACATTAATGTTGTATATATACAATCCTATAAGTATTGTCGAGTTAGGATTTTGTATAAGAAAAAAAAAAATAAAATAAAAAAAGATAGGAAAGAGAGAAAGAGAGAAAGAGAAATAGGTTTCTCAATGTCTCCAAAGTTTCAACAACACCATCCGACGATCCCACGAAGTCGAAGTCGAAGTTCCCTTCTTCCGGTTGTCGTTGGCTTCAACGGAGCAGGGGAAATTGTGCAAGGTAAAACGAAGAGGGTAAAGGGGGAGTGGCTGTCGCGGTGGAAAGGGCAAAGGAAAGGGTGGTAAGAGGGTAGGAAGAATGCCTGGCTGCAACTTCTCAGCGATGAAGCGAGTTTCCAGAGAGAATGAGAGGGGGTTGAGGATTTTAGGTAGGAGGGTAAGGAAGAAAGAGTGGGAACAGATATAAGCTCGTAGATCGTGCGGGAGTTGACCGGCTTTTGAGAGAGAAGGCTAGGAAATTCGCTATAAAGTCACCACATCTACTTTCTAGCAGTATCCTTCTTAGTGATCCATGCGCAGTGTTGCACGAACGAATTCATGGAAAGTTTCGTTGGGAAGATTACGTTGCCGAAGTATTGCTCGTTAAATTACCATTGAGGCGACAGTTATCGTACCGTTACTTCTTGAGATTTCTTGGCCATTGTACAGAACATCGTGAAAATATTATAATCGGTTTAATAATTTTGATCGGTTCAACGATTTAAGAAATAATAAAATTTGTCATTTTTTTTTTTATTTTCTTCTTGTTTTTCTATATATCTATAAAAATCAATGATTATTTTTGATTGTTGTTTTGACCTAAAATGGGATTAATGTTTGTAGAAAATTCATAGAGCCAATTCATTTCTTTTCACGATAAGTCTTTATCGTTAACTCGATTATATTTAATCTTTTAAGATTCTTTAAATTAAAGAACAAATTTTTTTCATTGGATAAAAGCTACGTACCTATCTTTAATCTGACTTCTTAATCAATTTCTTGTTTTTTTTTTTTTTTCTTTACTTTCTTTCTTCGATCGGTATACAAAATTATATATAACTGTGTTTTAATTATTGCGACGTCGAGTCTACTTGATATTTATAATAGAACAGATAAGTGCATTTGTGGAAGAATGCTGCTCACCAATGATGATGATGAAAAAAAAAAACAAGAGGAAGCTGAAAGAAGAACTTTGAAATTTTAATATGATTTATAACGGATTCACTAACTGTAATGATTTATTTAAATACTTATGATTCTTGTATATTATTTATTTACATCGAACAATAAGTGGCTTCTTTTCCGATAATAAGAATTCTGATGAAAGATTTCAAAGTCTTCTTTAAACGCAACTTTGATTTCATTTATGATTTCTTGATAAAATAAAATCAAAATCAAACTTATTCGAATAATCGAGCCCTCGACAAAAAGAAAAAAAAACTAAATGGCTTGTTTTGTAAAAAGGGTAGTAAACGATTACACGCGTACCTTCGTTTCGCTAGAATTCACACGTACTAGGAGAAGTATCATGTTGACGTGATCAAAGGGAGTAAAGGGCCCTTTGAAAGTCAGATAAGACTCTTATCGTGTCTTTCCAGGCTACCCTTTCTCTCTCTCTCTCTCTCTCTCTCTCTCTCTCTCTCTCTCTCTTACTCTTTCTATCCCTTTCAATCATTTTCATTTAAAAGCTTTTTCCATCTTCAATTATCGTTCGATTTATAAATAATCTATGGCGGTTGATCAGGCCGGTTTTTGCGAACAACGACCAGTCTCGGATATGTTTATGAAAGATAAACAACGCAAAACCCTCATTTATGAACCATAAGATATGACTGAAATTAGCCGTAATTTCTTAACGTTAATGAGGAGTTATATATCACTTGACAAAGAACTTGGACACTTAGCTCTGTCTCCTTCTCTCTCTCTCTCTCTCTCTCTCTCTCTCTCTGTGTCTTTCTTTCTTTCTCCTTCCCTTTTCCGTTCCCTCTTCTCTCTTCTGTCTGTAGTTCCTCCTAAAGTGCCCAACGTGAAAGGGAGGCAGAGAGAAGGTACGCTATAAAATAATTGAATTTCCAGTTCAAAGGGGTGTGCGGTAATGGCATTAGCTTACACTGGGTGGTGCAATTAAGGTGTATAAGGCGTTTCGTCTTCTACACCTTTCGTCTTCCATCCTCCTTCTTTTTCTCTCTTTCCTTCTCTTTATTTCTTTCTTTATTTCTTTCTTTCTGTCTGCATCTTTTACCCTTTCCTATATATACTCTTTCCATTTCCCTTTCATTGTCTTTTTTTTTCTCTCTCTCTCTCTCTCTCTCTCTCTCTCTCTTTCTTTTTCTGTCTATCTACGATTTTTTATTCTTTCTCCTTTTCGAACGAACATTCTCTTCTAGTTCTCTCTGTCTTTCTCTTTCTCTTATTCGTTTCTATCTTCCTACTCTTTTACCGATTTAGCAAAAGTTTTCCAAGCACGTAGATATTTTTATCATTCTCTTTCTCGCGATAAGAATTCGATAAAGGAATACGATCTCTCTCTCTCTCTCTCTCTCTCTCTCTCTCTCTGTAGGTAGGAAGTTTTAGGCTGATCAGATAGAAGGTGCCGGACCGATCGAGAAATTCATTCGGGATCTGAGCCACCACGATTCTTACTTATTCTTCGACATTTTTACTCCTTCGTTCTGATTTTATGTCTATACCTAGTTCGAGTAAGGAAGTCTTACATATCTATCGGAGAATATGGATCGATATTGAGTCTGAGTTGAAGCAAGACGATACTCAAGTGTGTTGAGCATCTTCAATTAGTTCACGTAGCCTCCTTGAACTGTTAGTAGTACGTTGTTCCTTCGATAATAACACCCGTTATATACGATGTGGTATGAAAGCTTTTGCAGAAGGAAATGACAAAGAGAGAGAGAGAGAGAGAGAGAGAGAGAAGGAAAATGGGAGAGAAGACAACGATAGCAATAAATCTCATTATAGCGGCCAATGAAACGATATCAACGGCCACGTCAAAGCAAATGTCTGTGTATCTTCTTTCTACCAGCAGATCCTATTTCCTCTTCTAACTCCATTCGAGTCTTCTTTATTCGTCTTAACTCCCACCACACCCCCTTTTTTCCGTTCGTAGAGTAGAAAAAAGAAAAGTCATCGAATGATGGGAAAAGAATAAAAAAGAATAGAGACAGAGAGAGAGAGAGAGAGAGGGGGGGGAGGAAATGGTGACAGTGAGATACGGCACGGTGTGTTTCTTCAATCGAAAAGAAATACTAGATAAAGGACGTAACGAAACGGTTTTACGATGAATCGAGGGGGTCACAAAAGGAACTCTGCTTTGGCTCTTAATCGGTATCAACGTATCGACGATTCTAGGACTGCGTGCGGGAACTCGAAAAAGTTGGATTTTCTCCGGATCATGGTAGAAAAAAGAGACTCTTCTTTGATCAAATGAAAACACTTGCTCACAGACTCCAACTAAGTAGAGAAGGATCTACTTCCAAGTAGCTGCGTGTTGTGATCGTAACGAGCATGGAATCTTCTTGGAAGGTATACAGGCTGATTCAAATTATAATATTAACGATTTTTTAAAGTTGTTTTCAGAAAAAAACAACTTTAAACTCTAACACGAGTTTATTTTGCGTTGGGGGGGGGGAGGGAAATTGCATTAACATTAATTAATGAAATATTGTGTATTTCATTGATATATTTAAACGAGATAAACTCTTATCATTGGTACACTATTACAATTGTAAATGTACATTATTTGAAGCAACCTGTATAAGATAAGAACAGTTGGATACAAGGACGAGTGAGATGATATCGTTAAAGCACGACTGAATGAAAGCAACCGAACGAATAACGACCAAATTCACTTTCTATCTTTTTTTTTTTTTTTCTTTCCAGCAAATAACCTGCTTAGAACGGCCAGTTTGTTCAGGCCGGATGATCGCTCGTGAATCTGCGAGAGACAATAATGATGCTGTTTATGTTTCACGAGAAATTTTCTCGAATAGACACAACGAGAGAGAGAGAGAGAGAGAGAGAGAAAGATGAAAAAGAAAATGATTAATAGCATTACGCTGCTAAACATATATCATCAAGTTAATATTAATTTTATTTTTTTCGTAATATCATATTTTTTATTTGAATAATTATAATAATATCATTAAAACGATATATATAATTTAACTCTTTGAGTAGAAAGCAGAGGAAAAAAAAAATGATGAGATTCAAGTAAAATTTGAAATTTATCTCGGTAATAGGATTGATATGGTAAAATGCATTTAAACGTTAATTTTAAAAAAGAGATTTTCGTGCATGTCAATTTAGAGAAATATATTCACTCGTAAAAAGAGATATCATCCTCTTGCGAAAAAAAAAAAAATAAAAACATTGAAATAAAACATTGAAATACAAAAAGTATCGGTTTTACAGTACATTTTGAAGTATCCTTAAATGTTGTATTAACCTTTAGAAAATGAACAATGAAATTTCAACCAAATCTCTCTGTAAACGTCAAAGCCATGTGTTCGTTCGTAGAAGAAGGTACGTAAGGATTTGTCGTAATGTCCCTAGCACGATGCAGAGTAAATGTTTTTACACGTTCGCGAGAAAGAGAAGAAAATGGAGAATAGTGAAGCTAGAAACAAACGCACGTGCTAGCATAACGTTGGACTATTACGAAAGTTTGCTTCAAATACTTTGGAATAGCCCTGTTGCGCAAAGATGCTGGAATCTTTGGTATAGAATAGAAAGAGAAACAGTGTTAGACGGAAAATGGAAAGGTGTATACAGGCATAGGTATATACCTACAGATATGTAAATGTTTGGCGTTCCACTCGAAACTCGTTATCCTCGTTGGTATGTCCCAACTGTATTTTCATAGAAAAGCGTAATTCGCAGTAATACAGGAATACATGAGTATCGTGGTCGTGATTATTGTCGTTCAATGACAATGAAAAATATTACATGTAAAACATAATATTATTATTATGAAATGTTGTGTTATACATTTAAATATACGAGATAAATAGGATTAATAATATAATATATTATAATAATAATATCATTTGATAAGTTATAAATAATGATTAATATAATTTGTATGATTCTTAGTTACTGTCGTAATCGTTTACTCATTGTTATCCTTTCAAATTAATTCGTTAAGATAGGTAAGAGGAATAGAAACGTATTAATGCAACGATCGATAGTTTCCCGCTATTTACGAGTGTGTGCTTATAAGAGGCGTATATATTCCTCTCGAAACTTGCAGTTTCAGTTTCCCCCGGCAACTTGTTGGAAAGTGGCTATTAGCGTGTAGTAATGACGTCATTAGGCACTGTACGATTACTTGTGCATGTGTGTGCGCGCGCGAGTAAAGAGAAAGAGAGAGAGAGAGAGAGAGAGAGAGAGAGAGATCGAAGAGAGAATTATATAGACGTGTTCTTCGTCATTCTCGAAAATCCTCTCTTTTTTTATCGATTTAAGTAAATATGTATGTATGTATATATATATATATATATATATATATAGTTACCACTACCATTAAACTATATAAAAAGATAAAATACTATTATAAAAAGATATGTAAATCTTTGAGGACATTTATTAGTTCCGCATTTGGAAGAATTATTAAGTGAACGATTAATAACGATTTGTTAGAACAAGAAGCATAGTATTCCGCAGAGCGTTCGAGTTTGCGGTTCAATTAGAGCTCGAAGAATCGTAAATACCCCTTTAAAATCCTTACGATACGCCCTATAAAACGATATCTCTACAATTTGCTTTAAACGGCAGTGGTCCTTTACCAAGCCCCTTTTACTCGACGATAATACTGGTAAATCTCGTGGAAGAAGCAGAGAACGAACGAGCAAAGAGAAGAGAAGAGAAGGTTAGAGAAGRGTAGGGAAGGGAAGAAGAGAAAAAGAGATAAAGAGAAAGAGACAGAGAAGAAGAGAAAGGAGGAAAGATAGGTCGTGGGGGCCGAGAGAAGAAAGTAAGATAGATGCCACACGAAAAGGAAGGAGGACGCGAAAGAAATTTCCTCAAGGCCAGCGATAAATAGCTCCTAATTACGGCACTTTCCGCGCGAACGAAGGAGAGAGGGAGGTCATAGCTCTCTTTTTCTTCCCCTCTTTTTGTTTTTTTTTCTCTTCTGCTTCTTCTTCTTCTTCTTCTTCTTCCTCTGATCCTCTCTACGATATCTTTCTCTCTACGTTCACCGACAAAAGGGATAACGATTAGTTTAAAAGAAGAGCTTGCAAAAGCCGGCAAACAATAAAGCGTAAGGTGGAGTTTTCGTATACGGAAGAAAACGGGAAATAACATCTCTATGTTTTACTCCTTCTTCGCTTCAATATCTCTCGTCAAAGTTTCTTCCTACCCTCCTTCCTAGCCGTTCTTTTCTCTTTCTCGCATTTACGTGCGATACTAATAACAATTCGTGTTTTTTGCACCAACGTCTAACTCGGCGAAACGGGAGAACACCCCTGTGTTCTTGTAATTAATTCTCGTCATTAACGTTATCTCGCGATAACAATCATATACCAGAGACTCTGTTTTCACTCTCTCATTTGCTTGCTTTATTTCTTTCTCTCCTGAATTTCTCGCTTCAACTGAAAGGGTGAATATATATATATATATATATATATATATAGAGAGAGAGAGAGTAGGCTCAAAGAAACGTCTCTTTCTCTTTCCTTTAGAAACGATAATAGAGACTGAAACGAGATAACGCTAACGGTGATTGATCGTTACGGTCGGTGAAACGGGGACGCTTGTCTTGTAACTTTCATTCCCTAGGAGAATTATTTAACCATTCCTTCGACGACTACGACGACTACGACGACTACGACGACTACGACGAGGACGACGTCGACGTCGACGACTCAGCCTTAGGGACGCCCACCACGATCGACAACTACGAGCTCGGCAGAATTCTCTGGTTCGGTATTTCGTCGTTACATTTACGTGATATTTCGATTCCCCCAAACACTCGGGCCGGATTATCGCGAATGCGAGAATAATAGGGAATTGGTTTATAAATTAGCTCTCGAGTTTTCCACGTTCTCTTATCGAAATCTTTCAAGGAACAGTCGGGTGAAAGGATGATGATCTACCGTCTAAAAGTCACTCGACGGAATTCTTATCGAAGGATTTTAAAGAGAGAGAGAGAGAGATTCTTACAATCGTTTCGCGGCACGCACGCACGAGTGCTGAAAGGAGAACGCATTTGAGATAAGGGAAGAAAATACGCGGGCTCGCGAGAATGGAAACGACTTCGCATACTTTGGTGTGTGCTGTTGAATTCACGTGTCGTCGTTAAAGAAAAATAACGGAGATAGAGATAATAAAAGTAGAAGAAAGAGAGAAAAATTGTCCTGGATGATATAAAAATAGAATTTTTGGTTTGAAAATTCTCTAATGTCGTTTTGCTATGTAAGATCGTTGGTAAAATTTTACAGAACGAGTAAACGACGTAGTTTAAAAAAAAAAGAAAAGGCAACTCGATTAAAGTGTCTTTTATGAAATATAAAAAAAAAAAAAAATAGAAGAAATTTCTTTAATTGCAACGAACTCTCATCTACTCTTCTACTTTTATTATTCTCTTTTTTTTTTTTTACTAAACTCATTTCATCGTTCTTTGATAACGTAAAAGACCATTTACAAAATTCGCTCCATTCGATTCTTGAACGTAAAGAAATACATCGACCTGTCTCGTCCTTAGTCGTTGTCACCGAGAGACGAATCCTTGGGGGATGAAGCGAAAGACGTAGAGGAAGGATGTCTTATGTCACGGCTGAAAAGAGTCTTCGAAGGGTTGCGAAGATGCATCGTGGATGCATCGTCACAATGCCACAGGTGGCCGGTTTGAGAAACGCTTGATTTACGATCGGCCTCACCTATGAAGTTTAAAGTTCAAGTAGCGGGTGGACGGGTAAACAGGCAGGATTCTCTTCTCCCTCTACCCTATTTTCTCCTTTCCTCTCCTCTCCTCTCCTCTCCTCTTCTTCCAATACTCGAGCTTTGCCGGGAGGCTTTGTAAACCGATGAAACTCATCGAAGATACAGCTAAGGGCATTTCGTTTCTGAGTTTCGCATCAAGTAGAATCTCTCTCTCTCTCTCTCTCTCTCTCTCTCACTAAGAAGATAAAAACTTTGATCGTAGAATTTTTCATCGAAACCTCTTACAGTACTCACAATACATTCTTTCTTTAGATTTGGGAAAGGTATATATATAATATAAAACCGTTGTACACTCGTACGCGCATTCGTACTTTGGTCTATCTGCCTCACGAAAGATACATCTTCTTCTTCGGTCTCCTTTTCTTTGTCTTTTTTTTTTTTATATTTTTTATCCTACAACTACTATAGAGACAGGTACCAACGTTACTCGCTTCGACAGTTATCTGCCTCTTTTCTACAATCGCTCGGTCGGAAAACTGTATTTCGTTTTACCTCACGTCGATCCAATATTGCGACTCGAGATATCGAACGGATCGTTCGGCCCCATTTTGAAAAATAAACCTAGAACGTACACCTAGTTGAAACCGACAACTACGTGGGGGGTGAGGGTAGGGTAGGGTAGGGTAGGGTAGGGTAGGGAGTGGTAGAACGTTGTGTGTTTTATATATGTGCTTAGCTATGCACCTTTTTTTTCTTCCTCTTCTTTTGATTTTCGTTGAAGAAATAACGAGCACTCATTAAGTCTTCCAAATGAGTGTGAATTTGAGTTAATGCTCTTCGGTAAAATGGACCACGATCGGGGTGGATCCTCGCGTCAATGAATAGGACGAAAATCAATACAATCCGAAAGCAGAAACTGTATCGGGTAATTTGAGCGTACCGCTAAGCGGTTAATTGCAGCTGGATACATCACGAGCTGTTAATCGAATGCGGTCGATCGGTTACTCCGTTAATCGATCCTAGGCATAATCCAGCAGAGAGGCTCATACACAATAAACGTACTACTCTAACCGATTATTCCTATTATATATATAACATATATATATATATGTATATATACACATATCTATAGGAATTTCTAAACCATGTGCGTTAGAAATGATTTCGGCACGCGCAGAACCGTTCTACTCTAATCGTTACTTAAGCAATAATTCTCCAATTCGAATTTGCGTTTCCGTGGAGAAACGCCCGAAGCGATCATGATGATCAAGGAGGGGATACCAGAATAATTCCAACTACGTTCACCTAGGACATATACCTTATTGGTAGACAGTCACGAATTACGAGGATTGCGTGGCAACGTAAATGGATTTTGCCAAGGCGCACGTGCGCGTTTCGCGAAATTGTTTTCAGATTGTTGTAATCCAAACAAAACTGTGGTCGACAGACACGAGAACAAAACTACGACGAGTTATTAAATCAACATATTTCTTAATACGATGTAATTGTACGTGATAAACTTGCTTGGAAACGTTTCTATTTAATGTAGATATATGACACGTTCGAAATCTGACGTGAATATCCTAAGCGACGTTCTTTTCATTCCCGTGTTATTTCGTTTGTAAAAAAAAAAAACAACACATACACACACAAAAAATAGAAAAAAAGCGCAGTGTTACGAGCTAATGTCGATTTTGGCTTTAATCCAAATATCGAACTTTCTTAGTGGTTGTAGCCAGTCGTCTCCTCTCGTCATAGAGAGCCCAGCACCACAACCACAACCAGCACCGAAAGAAGGAAGGGATTTTATGGCGACAAAGAACGTTCTAACTTTGAACGTGTTATCGATTAAGGTATCGCGATAAAGAAACGTCGTCATAAATTATTCCAGGAGTGAAAGAAACTCAGCGTGACGATCGGTTTACACGCGATGCTCTTCCCCTCGCCCGTAAAATGTTGAACCACCCCGCGAATGAACTCGCAAAGAAGTAATAGCGTAGAAAGAGTGCCGGTTAGTTGTTCGTAGAGACGTTAAAGAACGACCGTAAAGTTCTTGGGGCCGCTAGTAGTGACAGCAAGTAATGGGTCAGCCGAAACCCACGAATAATACTCTCTTCTCTTAGTCCCGGTGTTGGTAGTTCAAAAATTACTTACAACTTCCTACCAGGATGTAGGTGATAATTCGCGATAAATCTTTCTCTTTTACTCCTCTGTGCATTTTTGATTCTCTTTGTGCATGTACTACTACCGTGTTATAAAGAAGAAAGAGAAGAAGAAGATTAAGTTTCTTCTGTTTCTCTCTTTTAGGTTTGCCAGCTGAGAACGAGAATGCGGTAGTTTCCTTTGGAAATATAATGAACAGCAATATTCTATGTTCTTCGCGAAACGAAATGGAAAAAGTAGAGCCTGGATTAGAGGGGAATAAGATAAGAGAGGAAAGGGATGATGGGTGGTAGGAGAGGAATACGAGCGGAAAATAAGGGCAAACGGGTACGTCGTACACGGCATAAACATCCATCACTTTGCCGTTGCACATCAGATAGTCATGAAAGGCGGAAGGAACGACCCTACGATACGTTGTGTGAAAATGTTTTTACATACTTTCTTCTCGTAACGTTAGTCGTAACCGAAAGGGTTTTCGTATCGGGTGTATAGTCCTCGTTGTTAACGTTGTTATCGTTCATTCGCTATGCGGTGGTTCTGGCATAAGCTTGTACACCACGCAGTATAGTACACGTAAAATAGTTTTCTATCGTCGAAGGATTAACGAAGAAGATCTGCTGCAAAGAGAATAAATAAAACTTACGAAGACGACAACACGAGAAACATCGTGTTTTCACCTGTAGAACGGGAACGGAATATCGGAGTCCTTTTAGCTAACAACCCCATTCCTCTATTTCTAGCACACCTTTTTTTCTCTCGTACGTTTTGCGAATGTATGTGTATGTGTGTGTGTGTGTGTGTATGTGTGTGTGATTTCTTTTTTTTTTTTCTTTTTCCAACGTTTCCGACGTTAAATCGAAGTACGCGCGAATAAAAGTTTCCAAGCGAAGTTTTCACTCACCTTCCCTTCCACCGTTTCGTCGAGCCGTAGCTGGAAGGTCCAGTCGTTCCCCGGGGCTCGTCGATCTCCTCGTATATTTTCTCTCTCTCTCTCAGGTTTTTTCTCTTTTTTTTTTAGCTAGAGAGAGTACCACGGGATCTCCATCCAAACGAAAGATCGTCGATATCGTTGGAACGACTTTCCTCGCATTGGCTAACGAGCGATTTCAACGGCCTCAATCGCTGCTCCCGGGCTTAAACGAACTTTCAGATTCGCGCGGCCGATCGATCGATTCAACCGTAAATACGTAGTTCGAAAAGCACCTCGTCGAATACGCGCTAAGTATTCGCACCTTTCTTTATTTCTCTCTCTCTCTCTCTCTCTCTCTCTCTCATTCTCTCTCTCATACGCTGTTGGAAACTTCGCGAGATTCAGTTTGACTTTCGCGATATCGAATTTGATGTTTTCGACTAATGAAACTAGTGAAATAACCTTTGCGAACACGTTTATATCATAATTATATAAGGTAGTAATATTAATTAGGTATGTAATAAATTGTTTAATAGAAAATTGAATAAAAACAGCATATCGGTAAATACATTTCTTTTATATATATAGATGTATCGTATAAAATTCATAGCTTTGATTGCTCGAATAAGGAAAATGATGTCTACTAATATTCAATTTCTATAGAAAGAATATAAAAGAGTGCTTTGATAAAAGATCAAAATCGTAACGATATCTGGAATATCAAGATCAGAATCACTTCAAATTCAATATTCTTTATAAAATATAATATATATACTTTTTTTATTAGATATTCGTTTATAAAGGGCAAATAACTTATTAAAACAATTTACGCTCGAAAGATGAAAGATAAAATATTCATTTAATAAAAAAAAAAAATAAAAAAAAAAATAAAGCAAGTTGAATTTGTATTCCTTTGAATATATGAATCAATAGCACAAACGTAGAAACTTGCTTGACCAATGAGATTCGATCAATTCTAGCAAATTACATTCACTCGCTAGATTTTCTTTCTACGTTTCTTCTTTCATCGAAAAGAACTCTCGGTCCCTTTTACGTATGACCTTTCCCTTGACGATTCCCCCCCATCTCTCGTTGTACTCTTTCATTTTTCGTGATTTTTCTTATTCCATTTCTTTTGTTATATTTCTTTTCCATTTTCCATCTCTCAATTTTTCTCTTCTTTAACATTTTATTGTCTTGTTGCTTCCAACCCATGTCCCATTGCTCCCTAGCAGCGGTCTATTTCTTGCCAACGTTAACTTTAAGTTTTTATGGTCGGCTTTGAAACAACCTCGATAGTATCGTGTCAACGAACGAGAATGTCTCGTGATACTCGACTTTACAACCTTACGTGTTCCTTCCTTTCATCGTCAACTTATAGTTTATAATCCGAGGAAACAACGAACATGAAGTTATTACTTTATTAGACATTGTCAACTACATAGAAGTAATCTAAAGTATCATTAGAAAAATAGTAACGATATGAAATGTTATCTTAGTATATACATTTAAATCATAGAAAATATATTTCATTGAAAATTCATATTTATCATAAAAAAAAAAGAAATTGATTTGTTACAGTTTATATCGTAAATATAATATTATAAAATATAAATATCGAATAGATATATCACGTAAGAAGATGAAGAAATAACGTAAGAACGTCAACGTAAAACGCGTCATAGTTTTCTCGATGACAGATACAGACATTGCTTTTTATCCCAAGACCCGTTACTCTTTTCTATGTTTGCGTTTGTCAAGGAAATGCGATTTCGGTACCGATATTGGCAGCTAAAGCGTCGTTGCTCGTGCATCTTCTAGTTCGGCAAGTGCATTTACTCGTATCTCGTTCTTCTTCTTCTTCTTCTTCTTCTTCTTCTTTTTCTCTCTCTCTCTCTCTTTCATAACTTACGCGAGACCAAAAAAAAAATAGAAATAAAAAACGACGTACGTATCTCAACATATGGAAGGAAAATAAATTATCTTTTGCTATTTAATTGAAGTTTTTTATCTGTTCTTTTTTTTTTTTTTTTGATACACGTTTATCGGAGGTATTAACCTGTTAAGTGCGTTCAACGTGTATACGCGTCGTTGCTTGTTTTTAATTTCGCACCCTGTGGTGCTCTTTTCAAACTAAATTCCACAGTCAACTGGTTAAATTAATCAACCGTTTGCAGCATGTTTCATCTAAAATATAAAAGACGTTTATCAAATGGACTTTTAGGGTATCACCAACTACCTTAACAAAGTACAATGAGTAAAAAAGTAATATAATATCCGTGAAATCGCATATAACCGTCAATCGGTGTGCAAACGTGAACAAACGTAAACGACTAAAATACGGTCGCGAAAGGTTTGAAATGGACTTGGACATGGCATGTGATGTAGAGGAATGGATAACGGAAAGGCAGGAAAGGAAGAGTAGACCAAGAGAAAGTACTGAAAGAAGCAATTTTCCATTAGCTCGATCGTGAAAGAAAAAAGCACAAACTAGGAAAGAGAGAGAGAGAGAGAGAGAGAGAGAGAGAGATAAGATATCATGTTTTAGCCTACGGTGAAGCTCGTAAAATGGGAGCAATCTTAGTGGTGATGTTTTGCGCTAAAGTAGTATGTAAAAAAAAAAAAAGAAAAAAAAGGAAAAAGAGAAAGAAAATGTCGGTGGAAGAAACGAAAAGAAGAAATCCACGCACGGAGATAACGCGAAGAATGAAAATTTTTCAGTGTCTCTGGGACTCCAAAGATAAGAAATATAAATGTCTGTGTAAAATGAATGATCTGGGAACGATGTTCGTGAAATTGCAACGTATATATATATATATATAACTAATGGCGATTAATTTAATTACGAAATGAACAAAGATTTTTCGGAAAAATTATATGAACAAAATTTCCTACGAGTTATTCTTCAATTCAATGAATTAAATAATTCAATGCACCGTGGGTTTACATTCCTTCAATTTTTTTTTTTTATTAAAAATCCAGATTTATATTGATTACATAAATGTCAGGTTTTTTGGTTTGTACATTGAAAATTATTTTTCATTAAAGTCAAATTTGAAAAATCTGATTGTTAGTGAAAATTGTCGTACGATAAGAAATTTGAAAAAGATAGGAGATAGTATAAAAAAAAAAAAAAAAAGAAAAAAAGGAAGAAACGATATCAAGAAAATGTGAATGAGTGAAAGAAAAAGAGAATAAAAAGAAAAGAAAAAAAAAAGGAAGAAACAAAAGTAAAAGGGATCAGAGAAAAGGGTCTCACCTAAGCGCGGAATCAACTTTGCATAACATTTAGGAGTTTCTACGCTTTGACTTTGACTAGGAGGAGTCTTTTTCTTATAAAATAGTATACATATATCGGTCGGCGTATTTCACTTGTGCTTTCAACGTCTAGCCGCATCACGTTCTTAGAAATTTTCTCTCTCTCTAGCAAAGGTATTGATAAAAAGAAATAGAAAAAGAAAAAGAAACAAAAAAGTTAAACCGGTTGACGACGAATAGATACACGAAATTCTTTGAATATTATAAGAAATGGAAAATAATAATAAAAAAATAAAAAAAATACAAGTACAACAGTGTATTGGTAAATTATTATAAAAAAATTCACACGAATTAGTTTTCAAATTAATATTGTATCATTTTAAGGAAAATTTGTAGGATAAAAAAGTCAAAAAGTAATATAGCACAAATTACGTACTGTTATTTTTCTATCGATCAGTAAAAAGGTGCGACAAGAATGAAGAGATAGAAATAGATAGATAGATAGATAGATAGATAGATAGATAGATAGATAGATAGATAGATAGATAGATAGATAGAGAAAGAGAGATAACGCGGTTGCTCATTCGCTAGCTCTCGCAGGATTCAAGCATTTTCTGCACAAATTTATATTTATACATTTATATCTCCTTTTCGATTCGCTGGTCTTGTTTGCGTATATCCGTGAGTATACCGTGAATCCATGCAGTCCGTGCCCCCATATTTGATTTGAAATCGCTTTGCGCCCATCCGAGCGACATAATCCCGCCTATGTGGGTCGCCAAGCTCTATAATTCCATCGTCTGCGCAAGTGTTGCGGGATGGCGGTCACCCAAGTGGCATTCGTTGATCGATCGATCGTAGACCGCGACCGATTGATCGATCGACTGTTCGAACGAACCATGGATGCATAGGATTGAACTACTCAGTCGGATTCTCTCCCTTCCCTCTCTCTTTCTCTTTCTTTTTCTCTTTTTACCCTTTTTTTTTTAGTCCCATTCCCTTCGTTTCTATTTCTACTCTTCCAGCACATCACTTTTTTGATAGACATGCACGTTGATTCCTGAGAGAACGCGAGACTTCGTTTACTACTACTTCGTTCTATTCCGATTTTCTTTCTCTCTCTCTCTCTCTCTTTATTTTTTTTTAAACTTATGGGACAGATACAAGGTAGAAAGAGTTTCCTTTCGATATCGTGTCGTTTTATATCAGTCAGATAACTGTCGTAAAAGATTTTTCCTTTTTTTTCTTTTTCCATCCGAAGTTAAACGAACGTGTCGTTTTCGGGTTTTCTAATTAGCTTTCAATGATTGCAAATGGATCCTATCGGTCAAACGATGATGATGGCAAAAGCTGATGTTTTTTTTTTCTTCTTTCTTTCTTCTTCTTCTCTTTTCTTCTCTTCTCGTCTCGTCTCCTGTCCAGCGTTCTTTTTTATCCATTCGTCTAGACGAAAAACCATTTTCCGTCGTCCAGGTTAATTATCGTTTGTAGATGGAACATCGATCCGAATGCTTTTCGTATCTCTCGTGCATCCTAGTGAAAACAAAAAAGTTTAGCTTGAAAGAACGAGAGAAAACCAAACGTCGCCGACTGATGAACACGACGACGCTGACGACGACGCTGACGACGAAGCTGACGACGATGCTGACGACGACGACGACGATACGTGTGCTGTGATCCTGTCTAGTATCTTTTATCATCTTTTTTTTAACTTTTCTTTCATATTTCTTTATCCAACTGTCGTCTCCTCTCTCTCTCTCTCTCTCTCTCTCTATTTTCTTTTCAACGACATTTTTTTGTGCTGCTTTAAAAAGGCATCCGGTAGATTGGAGTATGTACGTTTCTCAGTGGTTTTCATTAAAAGTCCACCCCGACGTTTCACTGACTGCACCACCGGCTACCTCTCTACGGACCGCTACTACATATTAATGCGGTCTTTCTCTCTCTCTCTCTCTCTCTCTCTCTCTCTTTCTCTCTTTCTCTTTCTCTCTCTCTCGCGGTATTTCTTTCGTTGAAACGCGAACCCGTAGCCACGAAACGACGTTACGCTAGTATGCTCCTAAAGTCACACGTTCTTTACGTATCCCTAGTTGGATTCTATGTTGGTTACATACTTTTAACAGGATAAATTATTAAAATAGGTTGTTTGATCTTTATACAAAAATCACAATTTTCTAATTTAATCGATTATTATTTATATATATCTTTTTGATACAACATTAAAGATTTAAGTTGAAAGCATCCAATACTAAATCCAAAAGATTGCTTTAATTTCAGATCAAACGTAAATACACGAACTCATATATATATATATATATAGATGTGAATCGGAAGATTCTCTAAATGTTTATATTTCGTTTTTATTTTTTTCTCTCGGTGTGTGCCATCCCCCTTTTTACGATTGAACTACGGGAAAGAAATACCCTTGCAGGCTTATTCGAGAAGGGTAAAAGTATCGTAAAAGTATCTTTTCCCATGGGACGCGACGTGGATAAGGCGAGAGGATATAGAAATCAAAAAATTCTCTAGAATCGGGATCGTTTACATTGGTATTCCGTGGCCACGATTCGAGCGATACACTTTCTCCAAACTAAAATGGAGGAGCAGAGCAAGTGGAACGGAAAAACTCATCAAAAGCAAATCCTGCTTTCGGACCCGACAGCAACGGCAACCAACAACCAACAACGTAGCCCGCGAATCCCTCGAAAAAATAAGCGTATATTTTATATATCACTTTCCATTCCCAATTCGAATGTTTTTCTTCTTTTACACTACCCCTACTATCTATCCCCTTACCCCCCCACCTACTCGTATCCTACTTCATCCCAGCAACAAATCCGACTACCCCTTTTCTACTATCTTTCTCGTTTATTCCATTCTACCCGTTGCTGATGTTTTTTTTTCTTTTTTCCCCCCTCGCCCCCATCCCTCTCCCGATCTTTTATTTCTCATGCTCGAGAAACAAAGAAAGTAATATGACGTTGCAAAACTAAACAAAAATAGGGTGCAATATACAGAGAGAAATACTGGTGTCATACTTCTCGTGAAAGAATACCGATGCGAACGATGGTTTGAAAAGAAGAAATCGTAGTTTGACGTAGGTCTATTCGATTTTATCTATCTCTGTCTCTCTCTTTCTCTCTCTCTTTCTGTTTATCTCTTTCTCTCTCTCTCTCTCTCTTTCTCTCTCCCTCTTCTCTCGTCAGATCAATCCAGTTTTCCTCAGTGCTTCGTTACGTATTCATAAATGGAACGCATCTAGAATACAGGTAACTGGATAGAACACGCGGAATTCATAATGCCGTCGATGCCATTGTCGCTTCTCCATTTTCCTCATCTACAACCTCCCCCCCCCCCTATTTTGTATCGTTTCTATCGTTTCGCAGCATACTACTCTAGGAAATCATACAAATTTTCTTCTATCCTTTTGAAATGTGTCTGCACGCGTGAATTCTATCTTACGTCGTAAAGGAATCCTCTTGTGTAATGAGAAAGTTATAAATTGTTAAATTGTAAAAAAAAAAAAAAGCTTTTACATTAGAAAAAAAATTATACATTCTCACATATATATATATATATATATCTGAAATATGATTAAAATTGAACCAATTAAGCGTACTTGACGACTATATTGCCGTCATAGAGATGTGGCAAAATTTGGTGTTATGACGTTTATATCCGTCATGCGTATAAACTCTGTTACAATTTGATGTGTAAATTGTAATTGAAATTATATTCGTAATTTTTTTTATGTTCAAAATTGTTCATTTTCTAAAATAAAGTCGTTTTTTTTTTTTTTTTACTATCCAATATTTTAACAGCGCCACCACTTACTCTGTGTTTGACGACTATATCCGTCATCGTTTGATTATCGCAACACACACCGGAGCGCACTTTTAGAACATATTGCCACACTTAACTGGTTAAGTATTCCATCGTTATGATTGGTAATAAATTTATGTACAAATTTCTATTGTCTATCAATATTACAGGTATTCTTGTTCATATATGTTTAAAAAAAAAAAAACCATATTCACAAGTACGAACACGTATCACTGTAACTCTGTCCTAGAGTATATAACAAATTTCATTTCTATTTTACATGGTAATGAAAAAGAAAATTATATTTAAAAAAAAAGGATCAACTTATTCCGGTAACCAGGCAAATGGTAGCAGATTCAATTAGCATATATAGACTAACGATACTTGAAAAATCCGAATATTCATCTTGTCGATTTGATTATTTCCTTTTTTGATTTTTCTTCATATTTCTCTCTCTCTCTCTCTCTCTCTCTCTCTGTCTCTGTCTCGTAAAATTGATTTCGACGAATCCGAGAGAGTCGATTCGAAGGATGTAAATTAGAAGAGATGATGGAAAGAGAGAGAAAGAGAGAGAAAGAGAGAGAAAGAGAGAGAGAGAGAGAAAAAAAGAGATATAAAGAGAAAGAGAGAGAAAGAGTAGGGATTCGTCCAGACTGTCAAATATTATTCTTCAATATCCAATAGGATATTGAATCGATTGGATTCGATATAACAGTGGCGACGACGGCACCGTTTGCCAGGAAGAATTAGTCGTTCCAACAAACGTACTCGAATAATCATTACCGAATTCCATTTGTTTCACTGCGGTATCGGGATTAAACGGTAACAGAAAGAGAATGAGAGAGTGAGTGAAAGAGAGAGAGAGAGAGACAGAGAGAGAGAGAGATTGAATCTCATACCGCGAGACTAATCCGGTTAATACGCTGCTCGTAATATTACTTTGAATAAAATAAAAAATAAAAAGAGTTTAATACGTGGTAGTCCAAAAATGAACGACTTGGTGGTAGTGGTGATGGTGGTGGTGGTGGTGGTGGTGGTGGTGGTTTGTGGCACGCGTTCGACGAAAACCCTTCTTGGTGGGATAAAAATGATAAAAGAAGAAGTAGAAAAAGGGAAGAAATGTCAAAACGAAAAGTGCAACAAGTGTAAGGAAAAACAATAAATAGGGATGGGAGAGAAAAAGTGAATGATTATAAATAATAATAGAGTTACGCGATAAATGGTAAATGAAAAATAAGGGATAAGGGATAAGGGCCAGGAACAATGGCGGGATTTGGTATTTGTGGCAATGAACTTTTGAGTTCCTCTAATGCCAGTTAATAATGATAATAATAATAATAATAATAATAATAATAATAATAATAATAATAATAATAATAATTGACAAAATATGCAGCGGATACGGCAGGTTATATATAATATTAATTGCAACAGTTTTACAATTCTACTTTTTTATTATACTTTATAATTGATATAAAATAGTATAATTAACAATATTCAATTATATTGTTTCTCTTTATACTTTCGCAATTATCGACTGATTTATATCTACTAATCTATCTCGGATAAGCTTCGTATCCCTCTATTGTTTAAACCTATTAGCCTATTAGCTATTATATCTGGTCGCGTAAATTTAAATCTTACATTAGGAATAGAAGAAATTGGAGATTATAGTCTATCCCTT
Organism: Polistes dominula; assembly: GCF_001465965.1. The sequence continues at coordinate 643,561 of NW_015149053.1, read as the reverse complement.
TTTTAACAGAATAGGTTTTTTTTTCTTCATCCCCCCAGTTATACTTTTATTTCATGAGAAATACTCTCTCTCGATACGAAAGTACACTTTATATAACAAAAGAGGTAATGAGAGAGAGAGAGAGAGAGCATTGAAAAAAAGAAAAGAATAGAAAAAAACAAAAAAAAAAAGATTAATTAATAAAAGTTGAAGTAGAAGCCAATCTTCTTAGATCGTCAAGTATTACATTGAAGAAGGAGGAAAAAGTTCTTTTGGAGATTCTCTCGTTCGGGAAATCCTTGAAAATAGTGTTTCGTATATTGGCTTGCGAGCAAATATTATCGTTACGAGTGTACCAAGCGTGTCCTCGAAATCGAAGGTAATTTCGAAGCACACGACTGAAGTACTCTTGAAAAGAGAAGAGCCGCGTAAGCGAACGCGTCGGCGCGAGAAGACCGCAATTTCGAGGGTATCGAAGTTTCGGTATCGAGGGCAATGTTCTGAAAGAATGTAAATAAAGTCTGGAAATCGATACACGTCGTCGTTCTTCCTCGGCTTAAACCGCATGTTAGAAAGAAGATACCGTTGTTGTTGTCGTCGTCGTCGTCGTCGTTGTAGTCGTCGTCTGTCGTTTACTTGAAAGTAGTACCTCACGTCGTAGTTCGAGAAAACCATGTTAAGTATCCTGCCCTGCGTTCGACATTATCCGTGTGACGGATGCAAGAAGAACCCAACCAACTGTAGCAAGCTTTTCACTACGTCTTTTGCGCATTCGGAATTATCGATGTCTCCTATTCTACTATTCGAAATAGTAGTCTTTCTATTTCTCTTTTTTTATTGTCAATAAAATGCTCACCAATACGATACAGACATTTTATATTTGATTTCTTTTATTTTACAAATAATAATTGATATTGATTAAATTATATTTTAAACTTACTTAGTTAAAGTCTTTCTTGATATTTATAGTTTCATTATTTCGTGTAATAGTTTATTTCACATATTAACGGATTTCATATATTAACGCTAACGTATATACATTTATCTCTTTAGGTCATGTATATATATATATATGTATTATATAAAGATACATAGGTACAACGTGAATTAATTTTCATCGTGGCGAATAGATTGCAAAATATATGACGCGTAAAATTTCATCAGAACGAAGGGGATATACCGGTACCTGCCGATAAACGAGTATTCGATATTCGAGGTGATGCGTTAATAAAATTCATTTGCTTTTATTATAAAGCTTCAAAAAGGATCAACGTAATCGTCGGTCGTCGTTCGAAAAATCACAAAAATTCTCTTCTCGTTCGTTTAGGTTTCATACTTTCCCCGTTGCTAGTTGGTATCAACGATACTGGAGAAAGAAGAAGAAAAAGAAGAAGAAGAAGAAAAAAAAATAAAAAAAGAAACTTAAGAGAGAGTAAAAGAGATAGATAGATATAGTGACGTGAGAAAGAGTGAATGAAAGAAAGAAAATGGGAAAGAGTGATAGAACAAACGAGCAAAAACTGTCGGTCAGCTTCCATTTCCCTTTTCTCGTTAGGATATCTTGTCAGTGCTTCTTTTAAACTTGGCTTCGTTCAGCATCATCCACATGTTCGCGGTCAAACCTCTTCGGAATTAGTCGGTGAAATGTATGACAGGAAGGAGAGGGAACTTAATCAACTCGGAAAAGAGACTTATCAGTATCATTCGACAGGGATGGCGACTCGATCGGATAGAGATAGTCAATTCATTACTGCACAGGATAATTTATTAGAAGGATGGTAGATACTATCCCACTTCTATGCGAAATGTACCTATATATATATATATATATACGCAAAATGACTGAAATGCGCATATCATATATGCTTATAGATAGATAGATCCCAACCTGTGGTATCGTAATCCCAAATGAACGAGATAATAATATTTTAAAAAGTTTTCAATTGTAATTGTAACGAGAGTATGCGATATTAATACGACCATTGATATATTCGTTTAACATTAAAATGTCATTATTATTGGATTGTTTGTAAAGTAATTTCGTTTTTTTTTCTTGACACAATTTTGAAATGAGTTAATGCAAATTTGCCAAATAACAACACGTTAAATCGTTGTGAGTTTAAATTTATCAAATTAAACTATTCAAACTCACTCAAAAATCCTAATTTTAATCTCGAAACAAAAATTGTCTTCATTTTCACAGAAATAAAATGAAATTACCTACTTACCGAATAACCCAATAATTTGTTCAAAGTATCAACTCAAATTAATTAACATTTTCAATAGGAAAAATGATACTCGATACTCGTCGAATCATAGAAGTAATTCAAGTAACTTTTGAATCGCGACCAAATGTTATATTACCTTTTTCGTAGATGAGATAGTTCTTTTTAACGAGTGTGTGTGTGTGTTTGTTGTAAGTATCGTCAGTGAAGCGAATAACAACACTTACACTATCCATCCACTCTAGTTGAAAGGGGGGGGGGGGTCTTCTTTCTCTACCATCACCACCAACAGGCTTTCCTCAACACTCGGTGCAAGTTCTTTGCTTGCGAATCCGGTTGACCGCGTGCACGCTTCGCATTTGTCATCAGAGATTCCTTTGTTTCCACGGCAAAACAAGAGTTCAAACCATCGCGTTTTATCCCACCGATCTCGTAGTTTCACTCTTTCTCTACCACCAACTTACCCTACGCGAGCCAATTTCTTTTTCGCCGCCCTTCTCCCTATTTATCTTTCTTTCTTTCTTTCTTTTTCCCTCTCTCTCTCTCTCTCTCTCTCTCTCTTTATAACGTCACATTTACACCAACCCTACTACTACTGCTACTACTACTACAGTCACAACTGCATTATCATGAAACGCGCGTATATCAAAATGAGACCTACCTCTGTTTTTACGCACGAACTCGCTTTTTAATATTTCTCGTGTTACACGGTGAAACGATTCTAACGAAATATTCAAAGAAAATATCATTTTTCATGGACAATTAGTAAATTTTATTTTAATAATTTAAATATGTTATGTCATTTCCGTTGAAATTTTCTATAATTATATGGACAAAGATATTATACTGTTTTTGAAACTGTTATATTATTTGTTATGAGATAATTGACTATTATTATATCATTTATTTCTGAAATGAAAAGCATTCGTATCTATATAACAAAAGTGTCGTTAATTCACACCCATTAGATTGTATTATTCTCCGTTAAATTGTTCGACGGAATCTATTAAAATCATCTCGTATAATTGCCCTATCCATCGTCGAATATCGTAGATTAACTTCATGATAATATATTAGTATGAGTTATCGAGAAAAAATGGTTAAATTTACCGACAACGAAGAGAGTGGTAGAGAGAAAGAGAGAGAGAGAGAGAGAGAGAGAGAAAGGGGGTGTGAGAACATTCTCTTTTATCGTCTTAATTTCTATCCCCTTTTTTATTATCTTTTTCACGTCTCTGAATGATAGCATCAATTACAAGAAAAATTGAGATGGGTTGAATGAATGGTGGACAGATTTTTGAATGAAAATTCGACTTGTATTAGAAAATTTGTCTTACAGTTGTTTCTCGTAGATACGAAAGGCTTCGTTTTTTATGTTTCGGCCCTTGAATGAAGTCATCGTGTATGAGAGAGAGAGAGAGAGAGAGAGACAGACAGAGAGAGTTTCTCCCTTTTTTTCTCTCTTTCTATTGCTCCTTCGTTTCTCCTTCATTCGTATCGACGACGAAGGGGAATACGAAAGAAAAGAAGAGGGAAATCGATGAAGTGCCAGAAGGGAAGTGAAATGAGAATGACTTTATTGTCCTCGTTTCAAAGCACACTACCCGATTGCACTGTAAGGTGGTGGTGGAGGTGGTGATGGAGGTGGAGGTGGAGAAGGAGGAGGAGGAGGAGTGGCAGTCGAGAGTGCACCACTGCAGAGCACGAGAGAATTCGAGTGCAGACGCGTTGAATCGCGCTTGGAAGTTGGTGGCAAGAGCATCTATTACTTTTCTCATTTCGCGCGGGTTACTTTTTTAAATGGAATCCAGACGACATCCTTATCCTTCTTCGTTCGTCGTTTTTTTTTTCTTTCTTTCTTTCTTCTTTCTTTCTCCCTCGTACACACACACACACACACACACACACACACACACACTCTCGTTCTCTCTTTCTCTCGTTTTATTTCTGTACGCCATTGAAGAACAGCTACACCCGTCTCGTAGAATACGCGTACGCGACGCGATGGCTGGGGTAAAAAAAAAAAAAAAAAGAAAAAAGAAAAAGAAAAAGAAAGGAAAGACGACGAAGTCAAATTATGTCGTCTTCTTTTCCTTTCTTTTCGATACGATTTATATCTCCTCATAGTATAACGACAGGCGTTTCCCATTAGTCGAGGTAAAAGGGCTAGAAGAACGCTAATATACAGAGAGAAAGAAAGAGACAGAGAGAGAGATAGAGAGAGAGTCGCTTCTTTAGTCGAACTACATAATGGATATTTTTATGATGCTATTTGCTTCAAACGACGACAAAATATCGTCCTTTCGCTTGCTCTGTTACACTCGACCTGTTTCCCCTCTACTACGATGGAACTTTAATCGTGGGAAAATGTACGTGGGCATATCGACGGACCTGGTGGTGTTGAAAATTGAACGATATATTCGTAATACGATAAAAAAAAAAAATATATATATATATATTCTCTTTCATGTGTGGCAAACACAATAATTTTCTTTGTAATATCATATCGATCAAATATAAATCGAAAACGTTTTTCCATAAGATAGTTGCCACGAGGGAGATTGCCAGGCGTTGATACGTTTAGTGATTTTTCAATTTTTTTTTTTTCTTCTTAACAAACTAACCGTGTATTATTTTGCCGTTGCATTTATTTTGTTTGGTTGTTGTTGGTTTTTTTGAATTTTGTCGTTAAATCCCGTGGGTGTACTTTAGCGATAATAATCATTTAAAATTCTACACGGTTTATGGCTGACGAAAATACATACGCCACACAAAATATATTTCCATTTATTATTAACTTTTGGACTTTTGTACGGTAGAATCGATTGAAATAATACGAGGATAAATTGGATGGCGTTGGCGTTTCGCACAGAGAGAGAGAGAGAGAGAGAGAGAGAAAGACTGATTGTGAAAGTGTATTCTTTAATTATTTTACAGATAATTCTCTCGTAATCGTATAAATCTTGGCAAGAATGGCTTTCTGCTAACTAGTAATCCGATAGCTGTTCTGGGATCTAGTATCCCGTCTCGTCGTTAGATTCACGATTCAATAAGCTACCAAGCTCGTTCACACTATCAAGTTCATAATACTTACACCAATCATTCTCGCTCTAATACTTCAGTTCTAAGAACAAAATCTTATCGTTGAAGTAGATATATTGTTTAGTTTTTACTTTTAATAATAATCAAGTATTTTAAACCACAAAAACTTCAATCATTTTATCCTTAAAATAATAACTCGACTAATATTAGGTGATTCGAAAAGTCGTTTTCGTTATTCTTTTGTAAAAATGAAGATAATTTTTGTTTCGAGGTTAAAAACCTAAACCTATCAAGTGATGATCATAAATAGTTGAATTTGATCAATTTAAGTTCTCATCGATCTCATGTGTTACTATTTGTCGGTTTGACATCAACTAATGCCATTATTGTGTCAGCAAGAAACGAAACAACCTAATATTATGTTGATTGTCATATGTAAATCATTTTACATTACATAGAACACATGTGTTTACGATTTAAGTTAAAAGATTAACGTTTAACCCTAACATATTTAACACCACACATTTAAAAACGAACGAACGAACGAACGAACGAACGGAAACTTAGTAAAACTTTTCTATTGATCGTGTTAGTTCACTTTGACTAGCGTAAATATATCGGGCGAGGGGTATGTTTTGCATTGACAAAAAAGGGATGGACCACCCATGCTAGTAGGCGGACGTATGTTTTTCCGAGTGTCATCGAACCGCCGTAGATTTAAATCGCCTCGTCGTCGGCGACAAAATGGAAATGAGGCTCGTAGAATGGGAAAATGGAAGGCGGTGGTATAAAATGTAAAGAGAGATAGAAACAGTGAAAGAGAAAGAGAAAGAGAAAGAGAAAGAGAAAGAGAGAGCTTTGGGTAGGGAATTTCCAAAACGGCCTGGCAGGACGTGGCGTATATATACTCTCAGCTTCGTTGTAACTAACGACCGACGGATGCGCCTGTTGTTTCGTTTTTGAGTTAGCAGCCATTTGAGTTCTCCTACCGTTGTTTACGCATGCACACGTTTCTCAGAATACAACAAGTGAAACAGAAAGAGAAAGAGAAGGAGAGAGAGAGAGAGAAAATGTCTGGGAAATAATACCCCATGATAGAATAGATGTTGCTGAAAGAACTGTGAGAGAGGTTAAGTATTTCCTCGTGCAAGCAACGGGCTCTTCCACTTTTTCTTTCTTTTTCGAGTGCTCTGATATTAAGGTCTCTAGGACACCCATCGTATATATGTAAGTTCTTTCTTTCTATTTTCTTTATTTTTTTTTCACCCTATCTCTCTCTCTCTCTCTCTCTTTCTTAAAGTAACTAAATTTATTTTACCTTGGTAGCTCAGTCTCGAAATACAAGAAAATTACGAGGGACAAGATGGTTCTTAAAAATATATATAACATTAACGATATATAAACCGACTCCTCTTTAAAATAAAGTTAGAAAAGGGGGTTTTGTGTCTCGGATGACTTAGCTTTGAAATAAAAAAGAAAAAGAAAAAGAAAAAGTAAGAAAAAGTAAGTGTGACGGTAAACTCCATTTAAAAAAATAATACTCGCGGTCGCTTGAACTTTGACCGAATAATGCCGTTTGTTTTCTCGAACTAAGAGGAGAACGAGTGTCTCCAGATGCTGCATCCGACGCTTGAGGGAGACATAAAGATCCTACCGGTACAGAATTCGCGAATCCCCGTCCCTATCACAGATGGCACGAAATTACTACCCTCCTTCCTCACTCGACAACTCCGCAGAATAGATTTCCCGTAGCGCGGTTAGCAGCTTGCACGTTTTTTCTCTATCATTCTTAAAGAAAAACCATAGGTTGTTGGATGAATCGTCGTCATAAGAAGCGGAATGTTTCGTTCAAAAGCTTCGACGAAATATGAATTGCTCGATATATTGCTTTTTTTTATGTGTTCCCTTTTTTTTTCTCTATTTTATATTGTAACTTGAAACGTTGAACGTTATATATCCGTTTTATTGTTAAATACGCATCGAAATAATATTGGTAATATTTAAATAACATTGTTTTTATTGTTTCGACACTTTGATTTTACAAACAAACAAACAAAAAATAAGTGAACACATTGATTCTATTCTTTTATCTGGAACATTTAAGACACTCTGTAGATTGTTATTCAAATGTAGATATGCTACTCTCTTTCATCTATCTATCTATCTATCTGTCTGTTTGTCTGTCTGTCTGTCTGTCTGTCTGTCTATCTGTCTATCTCTTTTCGTCTCTCATTTTCATTTGCTTAGGTTCCTCCCACCAATTCGGCCACTTTTAGAGCTTGGTTAGCCAGAGAGCTTCTCGCTTCGGTAACATGATCGCCATTCCTGTCGTTCCATCTCTGAGATCCAGCCAACCCTTTCCAGTCGATCCCGTAGTCGAACTCTCGCAAATAGCCTCTTGTCTGACCACCTCACTAATGCTAGGGATTTTGAAATGTAATACGTAGGAAATCGGCGCACCACTAATACTCGATACGATTGCTAGAATTCTCTCGGAACGCCAAAGGACGACGTTTCATTTCCGGCCGGTGAAGCTTATCGAAATCCCATAATACTCTTGCAATTCGTTTTTGAAATAATACTTTTGTCTTTTTTTCCCCTTTTTTTTAAATTTTATTTTACTCTTATTTTGATGAAGTCCGAAGTTACTTCTTTACAAACATCTTAGCATATTTATTACTAAAGAAGTTGTATCTTTTGATCCGAGTTATTTATTCATTTCATTAATTTTAACTCACGTAATTTCGTTATGTAGACAATTGAATATTTTGAAATAATATAATCGTTCTTTTAAAACGTATCATGAAACGAATAGATTTCTGAATTCTTTTAAATGCACTCGGGTCAAACGCAAATATCGTAAATACCGTGAGATATATTTTTTTATAACGTTAAACGTCAAAATGATTATTATTTAAAAAAAAAAAAAGAAAAAGATAGAAAATGAAATAAGCATAATCGATTTTCATTCTATGAGTTAGATGCAGCAGAATCGCATTTATAAAATCCTTAGTTGGCAGCTTTCATTTCAGTTGAATCACTCCACTCGAAAGATTTCCTATCCCTTTACATGATGGTTGGAAGGCAGATGCGCTAAATAGCCGAGAAGGAAAGCAAAGTTCCTTTTGATTCGACATCGTGAAGCTCCGAAAACCTGGATCGATCCGATCCCTCTTTACCTAGCACAGATCTGCTTTATTTGACCCTCATTACGAGGACTATCATCTCCGCGAATCAAATTCGCATTTCTTCGATCTTTTCGATAGTCTTTTCTTTCCTTCGACCTAATTATCGTTTCAATATTAGATTACTACGGAAACTTTGTAACGAGAAATAGGGATGTATAAAGAAAAAAAAATGGTAAAAGGGTTGGTGAAGGGATCAAATTTATTGAGTTAGTTGACTAACATTTTTAAGTACAAAGATTATACAAAAATCACTCCTCATCATTGAAATTCAAATGAGACAAAGTTTTACATTTAAATAATGCAAATAAAATAATTACAATCTCATTATAACATAAACTAATAAAATTATAATTATTTAAAAGAAAAAACATATTATTATATTGTTTTTAACTTTTTTTGTAATTAATTATTAAATAATTATCAAAAATTCGTGCCTGGATATATGCAACCCTCCAGACAAACTTTGAAATTGTTGCTTGCGAGCAACATCTACTGGGACGGATTTTTTTTTAAGCCCAAACTGTTTATACACGCATGTATTATGGGTTGCTTATCTTTCGGGCAGAAAAAAATTCCGTCCCAGTAGTTGACGCTCGCAAGCAACATTTTCAAAGTTTGCCTTGAGGGTTGCATTCGTACAGGCGTAATGTTTTTATAAAAAATGATAAAAATTGAACTTTAATAATAATATTTAGTATATTACATGAAAAATAAATGTTGAAAGATTGAAATTATTCAATGTTAGACATTTAACAATCATCGTAAATAGTTCTAGATAGAGGGGAACGTGAAACGGGTGAGAGAGAGAGAGAGAGAGAGAGAAATTGAAGCTAGTAAAGTAAACTTACGTTGGAACGCAGTTTCGTATCCATCTTCTATCTGAAAATACGTTCATAGCGATCGGTCAACTTACTCATAGCTCTAGTTACAGCAACCACAGCTGAAACGGAATCCCTTTGATCTCACGTTTGATAGCACGGAGGCTAGTTTAAGGACGAAATCCATGCGACTATTATCCATGGTATCGGGAACGTTCGTTCTCTTGTTCCTTTAACTTGGTTCATCCATTGTGGTGATTCATAGAGGGGAGGGATGGGGGAGGGTGAAGGAGGAATACGAGGTAGACGTTATATAATTTATACGCTCATAGATGTAATCGCATTTGAATATTCACAACTATGCGCGTCGCCGGTTCTGCTAACTTTATAATTGCCAAATAAATTACATTTTCCTTTAGTTTGTTTGTACCTTACCTAGGTTCTTCTTCTTCTTCTTCTTCTTCTTCTTCTTCTTCTTAACCCATGCAATTGAGAAAGAAAGAGAGCTACTAAAGGAACAACTCTATCTCTTTTCACGAAATGTTGTTCCCTCTTAACCTTCTCAACTTTCTTCCCTTTCCTTCCCTTCCCTATTCGTCCACCCATACCCACCCTTAAACCCCTGGTTACCATCCCTTCCATTCTTTTCTTCTCGCACACCACTGGGAGAGAGAAGGAATTTATTGAAAATTAAGTCTGATTTTATCGCGCGGAAACTTTCCAATTTTCCACGGTTACTTTCGCATTCTATTTCTACCGAGCGACATCTGAAATTACGCGACGAAAGGAAGCAGGCAGGACCACACGGGTACTACTGATGTACGAGTCTGCTTCGTTTATTAGACTACGATCGACTGTATTCTTAGTTGAAGACAACGTACTGTGTCCCAGTTATTTCCGAACTTTAGCCATTTGTTTTATTTCCTAAAGAAAATCATGATGATGAATAATAATAATAAGAAGAAGAAGAAGAATAATCATAAAAATGAATAATCGTAAAAAAGGGGGCTGACAAATCTTACGGTTTAAATTAAAAAGATCAAGATAAAACGATTGTTAGATAATTTATCATCGCACGTTAAAACGTTAATACAATTTCGATTTGTATAACTCGAAACTTCACTCTCCCCCTTCATCATTTCTTGACTCTCTTGTAATATAATACGAAATACTCCCTTATGTTTTAGATAAGGGAAAGCAAATAAACTCTCTCGTAGTTAATCTACGATGCTGGAAGGTGGTTTACATAAAGATCGTAGATTTGAATTTTCGCGAAATATTCGTTGGGATATAGGTTTACTTGCGTTAAGAGAGAGAGAGAGAGAGAGAGAGAAAGATAGATAGAAAGAGAGAGAGAGAGAGAGTCTGCCTTTTCTAGCAAAAGGACGAATGAACCTAACATAAGCCTTACACTCGTACGAAGGGGGCAGTCGTGCGCGTTGTAATCCAACGTGAATGAAACCGTTTCACAAGTGTTTGCCAAACAGAGATCAAGAGAAAAATAGAAAGAGACGGATAGTGAACGTTTGTGTATGTATATGTATATGTATATGTATATACTCGACGATCAAATATATTCGCATGCGACGAACACAGCTTTGCTATCTTGAAAAAAAAAAAAAAATAAAAAAATAAAAAAGACGAAAAAAACGAAAATGCATCTGGGTGTAATCGCACGGTTCGCTTTTGTCGGTACCCCCTCGTGATGAAAAAAAAGAAAACCATTCCCAAAAAAAAGAAATTAAAAAAAAAAAAAGACAAAAATCCAAGCTTCCGTCTCTGCGTAAAATAATCGTCCGGATTTCGTTTTAATCACGTGCCACGGAAAATATGAAATTTAAGCCCTATTTGTTTCCCCTACGGGTTCTACGAATGATGTAAAAGAGAAAAAAAAATAGGGAAAAATGGACCCCCGAAAAAGATACAAAATGAAAAAAGAAAAAACATTAAAAAGTCGAAAATAGCTGTAAGATCGTTTAGAACTTTTTATATTTTATCAACTATCTAACAGAGACAATATAACCAACGTGATCATCGATAGATTAAAAATTTCAGCATTAAAACAGGTGTGTGTGTGTGTGTGTGATGTTTTTCTATAAAATTATTGCATTATTTATAAAAATTATACTCGATTGATTTATCAATAAAATACTATGTTTCATTTGACAGTGTAGTTCTTTTGAAAAATAAAAAAATTATTAAAGAGAAGTATTAGAAGATAACTGTGTATCAAACAAGACAAAAAAAAAAGTATTCTATGGTGTTCTATATATTTTTTCTTTTCATTTTTTTTTTTTTTTTGGTAGAACGAAGAGTGGAAGAGTGGAAAAAAGACTTATCTCAATTTCGTCTTTCGTTGGATATAGTATCTCTGTTCGGTTGGATGCGTGTTTGCTGCCTATTCGTTGCTCGTAAATATCTGGAAAAAATCTTACCACCGTCTTAGTCTACCATGTCTACGTTTTTCATCTTCGTCATCTTCCACGACGTTTTTCGTCGTAAGAAGAAATTTTTCGGAGCTTTTTCTATCTTCTTTTTTTTTTTTTTTGCTTTTTATTTTTTTGTCAAAAGTCTTTGAAGACGCTGCACATCCCCATTTCTTTTTCTTGTTTCCCCCTAGCGTTCCTACGCTAAATCTGCGTGAAAGCGTAAACGTATTTTAGACTTTCAAGAGACGTCGTTTCTAGATACGAAAGAAAAAAAGAAAGAAAATACGATAGATAGATATAGATAGATAGTAGAAGTAAGATAGAAAGAAAGAAAGAAGGCCACGAGCGGCCAAAATCGTTTCCTTTAACGTACGGATCGCTGCAAAGAGATTATCTTGGTAAGCAAGCCATGCGAAGCATTTGATCTTTCTCTCTCTCTCAAACTCTCTTTCTCTCTCCTTTTGATTTTTTTGTCTTTTTGTCTTTTTTTCACTTCCTTCTTATTTCTCTTCATCCTCTATTTTCCGTAGACATCCCGAAGATCTTGACTCGTGCACTTCGGAAAACGAGTTTCGGTCGAAGATCACAGTCCTATGGGGTTGGTGGGACAAAAAGAAGAGAAAAAAAAAACGAGAGAAAGAAATAGAAGAGGAAGAGTCAATGCGAAAGAAGAGGAAGATATCATAGAACATCTTTTTTTTTTCTTTCTTTCTTTCTTTCTTTCTTTTGATACGGAACACCCCTTTTCTTCTTTAGTTCGATCTTCTTCCATTCTCACCATTCTCATACGATTGTTCTTCCATTTTTATTTTCTTTCAAGTACCTAACCATCCCTCTGTGGTATCGAGCAATCGAATATATTCGAAAGTCTATTTCCCAAAAGGAAATAAAAAAAAAATTGTTCCAAAATTTGAAGATTAGTTTTGTAATACTATTCTTTGAACATTTTTTCGTAACTCGCTATCATTGTTCTCATTAGCGTTTGTCCACGTTACTTCCACTACTACTACTACTACTTCTACTACTACATCGAATCACAGCAAATGTTAGGAGGGTTGGAGCATTATACTAAAACCTAAAACCTACACCAAGGCAAACTGGTAATTACTCTAACAAAGTAACGCTCTTTTTCGTGCCAACGTGTGCTGCTCCAGTTTTCATCCGATCAGTAGAGTGGAAAACCACAGAAACCAGCTCGTAGCCGTTCTAGCATCGTTGCCTACCCCTAGCTAGCATTGCTAGGGTTGCTACTATCCTTGCATGCTTTACTTTGCCAGTACCATTGCTTGACTTGACTAGGATCGTGGACTGCCGCAATCCGCTCTTGCGCATAATGCGTGCACCTTCCCAACTTCTCCTTTTCCTAACTTCTATGTATTTATCTATATAACTAACATCATTTAAACACACATACACATTCTTCTTTTTAAACGTCTGAACATCATTATTCCCATCCAATCCTTACAAGTTCCTCTTTTTTACCCCTTTTTACTCCTAAACCATTTGCTAAAGTCTGACTTTGACTTAACGAAGTCTAGGGAAAAAAGATCTTGATAAAATCAATCTACGATTGCTTTTCGTAATAGAATCGATCGAAGAAAACAATTTTCTAAGGATCCACGCTAGTTGGTTAAAGTTTCTTCTTATCTATTATTTCTTTTTCTCACTCTGTCTCACATTCTTTAACTCTTTGTTTTTTTGCACGTATAACAAGTCTTATGTTAGTTTGAAAAAAGAAACGTAATTTGACGTGTCAAACAGAATTTGATGGTATAAGGATATATTCGTAGAGATTAGCAATAAGAGGGTATTCTAAAGTTGTGTGATCAGTAAGAGGAAAGTACTCGAAGGGGAAGAAGTAAGATTTGGTTTGGTCTCGTAGAAGTAGAGTTAGTAGAAAGACGATGAAGAGACACGTTAAGATCCGCGATGGAGGTTGACGACACCTGCGGGAGCTTACAGCTGCAAAATCGCTAGACACTTGAAAATCCGATCAAAACAAATGGACTACGAACATTCTCCTGCTCTCTCTCTCTCTCTCTCTCTCTCTCTCTCTCTTTCTCTCATTCTCTTTTTTTTCATTTTCTTTTACTTTTTCAAAACTTAAGGCTTTAAGAAAATGTGTTTTTTTTGTTTAGGTTAAGAACCCTATTTTATTCAGGTGCTTGGTAATCTCTTTTCTCCATCAGTTAGCTGATTTGAATACCTTGAAGAATGATCACAGTCTGATCTCGAAATAATGACTGTCTATCGATTTCCAGGTCACTATCTGTTCTTTTACACATAGGTGAGATACCAACACGTCTATGGTAATGATTGAAAAGAGATAAAACGATGTGAGATACGAAAAAAGGAGTCACGAAGTGTGATAATTACGAACGAGTGAAGAACAAACCATTATCTCACGTTTTACGTACGAAACGATACCCCGTGCTAGATTTAGGAGGAAAAATAATTGCCGATACTAATACTACTATTACTACTACTACTATTAAACGTTTCGAAATACTATGAATGTGAGAAGAATTGTTCTTTTCCAAAGTTTTTTTTTAATGGAAATTCTTAATCGGCCACGTTCGTTCTCTCGCATCACTATTCTCGTGGTATTTAAAAAAAAAAGATAGGTCATTTTACCGACGTTTAACTCGATTTCGATTTGTAAATTAACACAGACTTTTTTGTACAAAATGATGTCTGTCTAATGTAAGATACGAGATTTTTTAACACTTTGATCACCCAGCCTGTATCGGTTGAGTTTCTCGCTGGGCCCAAAATTCGACTGTCGGCGCGTTGTAATGTAAAGAAGCGATAAGTAGAAATATCAACAATGCAACCCGAGTATTATGGTTATATTATATTATTATATTTTATTTATCGAAAATAATAAAATATAAAAATATTGTTTATTTATCGAAAATAATTTTCTTTCGAAATGGGAAATGTGATAAGTTGTTCCAACTAAAAATACTAAAACTTCAAAAAGAAGAGCGTCACCGTATACGGTGACGGGGCCCCAGGAGGAATATAATGAATTATTACAATTAGAGAATAATATTGTTTAAATAAATATTAAATTTTTCATGGTTTATACGTTTAATGTATATAAGAATGATGACACATAATGCTAGTGCATTAATTTGCATATTATAACGAATATCCTTATTGGTTGAGCGTAAAATTACGTCGCAAAAAGAAAATGTAACCGAAAGGAAAAGAAAAATCAGAGTAAGTGTATGTGTGTGTGTGTGTCTTTTGCTTTTGGTCTGAGGAAGTTTCATTCAAGTATCGAGTTAAGATCCTTTTCAAACTCTACCGTGTGAAATTTTAATTAGAAACGTTGACGATTATCCCGACACACGCAAAACGTATTATGATTCTATTAAATTAACATAATTAGCAAGGTTTCATTTTCTCGCTCGTGTGACCCTTCAAATAAGCGTCCAAAACTTTACAGTGGCGAATGTAGTTTATTAATGTTCCTTCCAAAAGCCCTCCGTTTAAACTCTTTACACCTACGTACTTGTGAAATAATATATTTTCCGTAGACGAAATGCTTTCCCTAAAGGTTTACCTTGAAACACTACGAAACATACGAAACACTAACGATGCTCGATATTCTCTACTTGAACGTTCATTATTCAAAGGCTTATATATAATACTACTACCTATACATAGATATAGATATATACCATGGGGTCGGCAACCTTTTGAGTCGGAAGAGCCAAAAATTTCAATTTACAAAATTTCAAAGTTTTTAAAAAGCCATCAAATTTTTTCTTGTCAACAATAAACAGTACTCGCATAAATGAAGTTTAAGGATTAATACAGTTTAAGGATTTAATGTTAACTATTGCAAGGAACTTAAAAAAATTTACAAAAATTAATCCAACACATACATTTTTTTTCATGATGTAATATTTTTTATTGCATCAATTAATATTGATTATAAACAATTTTTTTTATCATTAAAAATASTTAAATTGTTAAGACAATATTATAGTAGACTCCTGTCTTATCAATCGTGAATTTTACATCGATAATAGTATACCTTATGCGAATAACTGATTCATACTTTTGATACTTAGTTGATTCCTTGAAATTTCTACTTAACCGATCAGTAATTGTTCAACAAATTTGGTCAGTAATTGTAGATTCTTTTATTTTTGCAATTGGTAATGGTATTTGCTTACCAATAGTTAATACAAACATATTTTGTTTAATATTTAACTCAGTGGGTAATAGTGAAATCTTTTCTTGCAACACACAGTTCACTTCAGAATTAGAATCTGGATGATAAAGATGTTCTTTTGAACATATTCTATTTTTTAAAATAATCTATAAGATAAATATTATTATCATCTAATGATAAAAAAATATTCCAAGTTGCTTACGTATTCGAATATTTCCTATTTGAATCTATGATCGGTCTATAGATTTTTTTTACATGCTACTAGGTGTGCCCCACCACGCGTTGCTGTAACTCACAATCAGTCCCATACACACGTCTTTAAGTCGAACGAATTACCTTATACCGCCATCTGTTAGAATCTTATAGAACTAACAGAGATAATCATGACTCTTTGTTAATAAACAAATAATTGCGATTATAAATTGAGATATAAACTATCCTATCTTTCAAATTGAATGAAACTGCACACAGTGTGTAAAATTTTATTAAAATCGGTTCAGTAGTTTAAGAGTCCATTGCGGACAAACAACGTGACACACGTAATTTATATATATTAAGATTTTTAATTGCAATCATTTCTACACCATTTGATTTTTTTTTTTAAATAAACATAAATAATAAGACATCTTTGAAAATATATTACGGTTGTATTTTGTCTTTTTTATTTTTCAATTCATTCCTAATGCCAACTTTAGGGATCAATTTTGAACGAGAAAGTGCGCCATTATTAAAATAATTATACATTTCGCATAAAATTCCAAGTCTCCCCATAACACGCATAATCGAAGCGGAACGATCTCTAACAAAAATGAAAAAAAAAACAAAATAAATAAATAAATAAAAAAGGTAACGTGGTATGTCCAGATGACATGTTTTTTTCTTTTTGACATGGACGCTTCTTCTTCTTCCATCGGAGACACTGGGAAGAGTATAATTAAAAGCAAACTCGGCCGGGCAAGTTACGCGATCAATATATGCCATGCGTAGTACCTTTATTTACTCACACACACATATATATATATATGTATATGTATATACTGTGTATATTTTAATTAGATATGTGTATTCGATTTTCAATATAATAATATATTTTAATAGGACGTTGTATCCAGGAAATTTACGTATATTTGTTCATGTTACGTGTAATTAGGATTACGGTATGTATATAAATCACTATGGTATATGTATACACCGTTATATGAGAAAAAAAATAATTCAATTTTTTATGTATTTATTTTATTTTATTATTTTTATTATTCTATCCCTCATTTGCTATTTCTCGTATAGGAATCTCATAGACAAGATAATTGTGCCCATAATTATGAAAGTGGTCTAATGTACGTCAAAATTACAAAAAACAAAATGAGTTTGTTATTTATTACGCACAACATTATTTTAAACTAAATAAATTCAATGTAATTGGAAACGATATTGTCAAAAATGAGTTGTTAAATAGGTGCTTGTTATTTCAATATTACATAGAATTCATATCTTAATATATATAAATTAGGTGTCACGTTGTTTGTCCGCAATAGAATTCTAAACTACTGAACCGATTTTAATAAAATTTTCCACATTGTATGCAGTTTTATTCAACTTGAAAGATAGAATAGTTTATATCTCAATTTATAATCGCAATTATTTGTTTATTAACAAAGAGTCATGATTATCGTATAAGGTGCAGGAATAATAACTGATAGGGCAGTCATAAAATTGGGTTGTAAAATTCCGTTCTGGAGATACGATCTTAAAAGATGAACCGAGTGTAGGGCGTATTTCCGACTTTGATGAACCTTTTAAAGGTAATATTGGAGAAAAATCCAATGATATGTCCATCAGATGCAAATAGTGCAAAAAAAAAAAAACTCCATGAAGGGTGTCTTTTACTTATTAGTCGCAGAAACACCATTCTTTGTCAAATAAAAAACGGAAGTTATTTATCACTCAACCTAATAGAAATCTTTAAATATCTCGAAACAAGAGATACATGACTTAAATAACTTTCATAATTATGCAGCACAATTAGAAATATTTATAACCATATAGAACTTGTGATTTACTTTCAATTACACTTTTACAAATTATCGTTTTATTATTATTTTTTTTTTTTTTAAGAATGTACTATAAAATGTAAATTTTTGCAAAGAAAATATTGATTAGTAAATCTTCTATTTTTACAGAGTTTATTTATTTAATGATTATTTTCATATCACGAGGTCGTACCAGCATAAAACGAGTCATGTTGTAACAAAGAAAAGTTTATGATTAAAAAAAAAATATATATATATTGATAATGAGTATTCACTGTAATGATAATAATACAGTGTCTTAAATTCATTAACCTCGTATATAATATACAGAATGTGGGGATAAGAAAAATCTTAAAATGAATAAATCATCATTCGTAAGATTAATCACGTGATTGTTATTTGTTCATGTTAAAAAATTAACGAGGACGTTGATTTTGTATTAAAATTGCATACACCCTTTGTCATTTTATTTTTCCATCAGTGTAAGGTTGCAAAAAGAGAAAAAGGTTGTTAATGAAATGGCGTACCAAGTAGTAAAAGGAGTTTCAACTCTCGATGATTCACACAAGCATCAGGTTTTGAAAAACTTCTTCTTTCTTAAAGTTCCTCTTGCTTTTTCTTTTGGTTCTTCTTTTACTAAGTTTTTTTTTTTTTTTTGTTCTTTCTACTTATACTCACTTCTGTTATAATCATAATAATAATAATAATCATCATAATAATAGAGATGTATTATAGAAGAAGAAAACTTTTTCTCGCAAAATGTTTTGTCAAAGATTCCTTTTTCTTCTTCTATCAAAATGCATTTCGTTTTCACTAACAAACACTTGAAGAAAGTCTTTCGTCTTATTTTAAGGATTATCAAGATTTGTCAACTCGTTTTTATTGCAACGAGAACGAAACGGAAGAAATTATTTTCGAATTATGATAACGTCGTTCTTCTGTAAAATAATAATAGAAAAAAAATGTTAACATTGTTTTCTATTATTATTATTTTAATAATAATAGTTAAAATCATAATTGTGATATCTAAATATTAGTTGGAATCATAAATAACTTCCGATGTGTCTATGTAGAATCTATTTTTCGTATTTACCTATTATAAGTCACCGAAACAAACGGATTTTTGATATTACTGTATAGATAAGGATTCAGTTAATCTTCTGTCAACTTTTTGATGTAGTCAATGTTACATTTAAAGGTTTTTCATAACCACTAAAATTGGATAGTAAAAAGTGCATATTCGACATGTAATGCTTTAGGAATTGAAACAAGACAATGGCACTAAAGTGGCAGCTGAAAAAATATGCGGCGTATACGGTGAAGAATTGATAACTGATAAGGCAGTCAGAAATTGGTTTGTAAAATTCCGTTTTGGAGATACAATCTTAAAAGATGAACCGAGTGTAGGATGTATTTCCGACTTTGATAAACCTTTTAAAGGTAATATTGGAACAAAATCCAATTATATACGTTGAACAATTGCAAAGAGTGCAAAAAAAAAAACACCATGAAAAGTGTCGTACACTTATTAGTGATAGAAACACCATTCTTTGTCTCATAAAAAACGTAAAATTATTTATAATTCGACCTAATAATTTTGATAATCAGAAATCCTGTGATCGAACAGGATGAAATTTAATGAATGAGTTAAAAAAAAAAAGAAGAAAAAATTGAATGATCGAGGACAACGAATTTTTGTGAAATACCAAAAGTACCTACCCCCAATATCGATCTTACCTTTTCTCACCAATATAGGAAAATCTAATCAGTAGAAATAGTAGGAAGGTTCCTTTTCAAATCGATCGATCGAAGGTTCCTTCTTAATTAAAAGCCATTGTTCTCTCGGTAGGATGTCAATTTTCCGAGGACGAGAACTAATCACGGGTTGTACCCCTTTCCATGATTCTAATCCATCCCTTATTGTGTTCTTTATTTTTTTTTTCTTATCATTAACATCGAGAAACTTGTGTAAATTTATTTGAAACCAAAAAAAAAAAAAAAGAGAAAAGGATTATTGGAAAAGGAAAAAGAAATAGAGATCACGATGGGTTTTAGTGGCATAACGACGGAAAAGGGAAGAAGATTCAGGAAGGTCGATAGTCCCTCGAGACACAAAGAGCTCGAATATTTGATAGAGTTGCGCGCGCCTTGTACAATGTTTTCAGCATTTTAACCGGCACGCAACTGCACGCACAGTTTCAGTTGACGACGTGCGATAGTCGGTACAAGGTGTCCTGGATGAAACCACCTTATCCACCTTCTCAATTATCATCCACGACGAATGGCAACACACCGATCTAAGATCACAGGTGAGAATATTCCTACTTCTTTTTTTCATTTTTATTTTGATTGTGATATGAACTTTCACAAATTTTCATTTACGTTCAAATGTTAGAAATGTTAAATAATTTTTTTCCGTTCTTTTTTTATTATCATTATTATTATTATTATAAGTTTGAAAAATAGCATTGATAAAAATATAATAATGACGATGATTGTGTTAATTTTTCTTTTTTTTTTTTTGTACTGGCTACGTCGAAAATGAATGTCAAACAAATTGTCGACACTTCGTGCACGTGATATTTACGAGAGAACAAAGGTCTCTACGGACATGGTTAGGTGTATATATTTCTATTGCATTCTTAAGTTTAATGTTGTCGAACCATTCACGGTGCATCACGCATTTTATCAGGACACGTTATGTGAATAGAATAATTACTTAAGTGATATGTTTAACCTACGGGGAAAAAAAGTGAAGGACGCGACTGCACTTAGAATTAAACAAACAAATCGTTAAAGGGTAACGTTACTTTTTATTCAAATTAATTATTCAAATAGTTTGTTTTATTTCGTCATACGTTTTTTTTTTTTTTTATAAAGAATAATTCTCTTTCTCTTTCTCTTTGTAAACAAAACATTTTATCAGATCGAGTCATAAGTAATTTCCGATGCGACTATGTAAAATCTATTTTTCGTATTTACCTATTATAAGTCACTGAAACAAACGGATTTTTGATATCACTGTATAGGTGAGAATTCAGTTAGTCTTCTGTTAACTTTTTTATGCAGTCAATGTTACACTTAACCGTTTTTCCTTAACCACTGAAATCGATAGTAACAACTGCATATTCGACATGTAATGCTTTAGGAATTGAAACAAGGCAATAGCACTAAGGTGACAGCTGCAAAAATATGCAGCGTATACGGTGAAGGATTGATAACTGATAAAGCGGTCAGAAATTGGTTTGTAAAATTCCGTTCTGTAGATACGATCTTAAAAGATTAACCGAGTGTAGGACGTATTTCCGAGTTTGATGAACCTTTTCAAGGTAATATTGGAACAAAATCCAATAGATACGTTGAACAATTGCAAAAAGTGCAAAAAAAAACTGCATGAAAGGTGTCTTGCATTTATTAGTCACAAAAACGCCATTCTTTGTTTCATAAAAAACGAAAGTTATTTATCACTCGACTTCAATATTTTCAATCATTATTTAACTGTACAATTACAAAAAATTCGATTAAAAACATTCGAATTTGTTTTGTTTTCAGTAAAGATTAGATGAATTTAGTTGAATAATATTGTAGCAATAACTATGTAAGAAAACAATCAAGCGTGACTATAGAAATATCTTCATAGATTTAGCAAGTAACACGAGTGAAAGGCATAACCTGAATTTTCTATCGCTACGATAGTAACGTTTAAACGTTTGTATAGCAAAACCTTTTCTAAGTGATTTAAATTTATCACAGCTACATACTCTAACAACAATAAATTATATTTATTATAATTCACCAATCGAAATTTCAAAAAAAAAAAAAAAAAAATCGTATAGAAAATAAAAAAAACTTTAAGCAAGAAAATACAAAGTATAAAGTTCAGTATCTTGTATTATTTTGTACTTCGTTATAAAAGGAAACAACAGCAGCAACAAGAAAAAACAAATTCAAATAATAAAATGAAACAGTTAAAAGGAGAGTTTAAGTATTATAAGACAAAAACCAAAAAATAAAAAAAAGGAAAAGAAAAAAAAAAAGTTGGTCCAAGCCGCGCCACAGTTTTTCAAACTTTATGATTGGAAAAACGTTGGTTGCTTGGGTCACCGTCACGAAACGATCAACTTTTTCCATTAGTCTGTTACACGCGGATAGAACCTAAGTGAGAAGATATAGGCTAACCTTAGTGTGAGGAAGAATGAAAGAGTGAGAGAGAGAGAGAGAGAGAGAGAGAGAGGGAATGAGTAAGAGAGTGTGAGAACGAGTGAGAATGAGTGTGAGAGATAGCTCCATCTAGACCAAAGGATAGCTCATAAGGGGATCATCCTGGAATTGCATCTCGTGCGATTAAGGTCATAGAAGCGCTTTAAACCTCCATTCGCTCCCTTATCTCGTTCGGTCCTTAACTTTAGCACTGTCGGCAAAACTTTTGCGGAAGTGCACCGGTGACTTATAAATAAATCGATATAATATAATATAGGAGATATATATATACGCATGTAATATATTTATCTACGATATTATCTTTCATACTTAATTAAAAAAAAAAAAAAAAAAAAAAANAACTTTTGCGGAAGTGCACCGGTGACTTATAAATAAATCGATATAATATAATATAGGAGATATATATATACGCATGTAATATATTTATCTACGATCTATACAAAATTCGTTCCTTAAAAAAAAAAAAAAAAACAAGTAAATAATTAATATACATATTTTTTTTTACATATTTATTTTATAAATTTCTATGTTACAATTTATTACATATTTCTTATATTATTTCTTAATTAAAAATTATTTTTTTTTTTTTTTTGAAAAATCAAAATTATAGAATAATTATTTTCCTTATATATCAATAGTAAAAATATATTTATTATATTTATGTGTAAAGATATATTATATATATATATAATGTACATATATTATATTCTTTATATATATTCCTACCTTATATATCAATAGTAAAAATATATTATTATATTTATGTATAGAAATATATTATATAATGTACATATATATATTATTTATATATTTCTACATATCATTATAGAATTTATTTAAAAAAAAAATGAATTATTATATAAAAACAGAAACAATAGTGGGTCTTAAATCTTGATATGACAAAGACGATAAAATCGGTCCTTTTGCAAGTCGCATAACCGCTACTACGGCCATAACTTGCAATTAGATAATTATATTTCTTATGTTTACATAGGAGAGGAAAATAAACGATTGCTATGTGGTCGTAATCATATATATATATATATAAAAACCAGTTTGAATTACTGCTAGATAAAAGGCACACGATGGTTATTTTTATTATCTATCTTCTAATGATCGCGTTGGCGTCAATTGCGTTTGTTTACCTGTACCGTGTATTTCATTGTCGAACGATGTAACATAAGAATCAAAATGACTTTAACGAATGAAAAACATCATTCTTAAGTGGAGAGAAATTATTTCAGTATAAGATATGAATTGCATTTATACATTGTATTAAAAGAAAATTATTTTCCATTGAAAAAATAAAACATGAGAGAGAGAGAGAGAGAGAGAGAGAGAGAGGAGGAATGATTTAAAAAAAAAAAACAACAAATTAAATCTACGTGTATGTTATGAATAAGAACGTTAAGTTTCATCCAATTTATCCTTTTCTTCCCTATTATTAACATGATCTAAAGTAACGTCATTAGTATTAACAGATTCGTGAGTTCTTCTTCCAAAGCAAGTGGTAAAACACGTATCGTGTTTACCAAAATTCTCGCCGTCCTCGATAGTTTCCGGCATAGGTTGATTTACAGTTTCTGGCAAGTAAAGAGACAGGAAACCAGAAGCCAAGGCTACCATACCAAATAACGTTGCTGGTACCTTTGGATCGAGGAAGTCTAAGAGCATGATCAAAGGTGTTAGGGCACCGCTGAGACGAGCGCACATTGAACCAATACCAAGGGCCGTGTTCCTCACCACCGTGGGAAATAATTCGGCTGTGTAATTGTAGATCACTGCGAAGGATGCAGCAATGCAGGCTTTGCCAAACAATACAATAATAACAGTTAGAGTTGCTCCTATATCGTCATCCTTGGGGATAAATGTTGCACATATGCAGCATAAGCCACCGATTAACATGAACGTGCTAACTAGACACCTTCTACCAGTACGATCCATCACGAATATCAAAAATATATAAGATGGTATTTCGACTAGACCACTCAGGAATAACATCAAGTATGGATTACCAACGAGATTTCCAGAATTCAATGATAATCCGTAATAAACGATCGAATTGGCAAACCAATTGAGACATACGTTCAAAGTCTTTTTTCGAAGATTAGGTGTTTTCAATAAGTCGATTCCACTATGAGTTTGATCCTCTTCAGTTCTCTTTTTTATCTGCGATCTCGCGAGTAATTTTCCGCTATTTAAGTTGACGTTATTTCCGTTCATCTTTAGGGCCCTCTTAACGATCTCCACTGCTTCTTTAGTTCGGCCTTGAGCCCATAACCATCTGGGGGATTCGTCCATGAGCCACCAGTGTCCTAACATTAATGCACTGTGGAGTCCGTAAATGATTTGCAGCCATGTTCGATCCTTGATTAAAGCACCCCAAGCAGCGACCAACATAAAACCGGTTGCGAAAGCTAATTGGAACATTATACCGCACATGGTCCTCTTTGATGCTCCCACGAGTTCCATAGTCAATACGAATCCGGTTATGTAAGATCCAGCTGATCCAAAGACACCGTAGAAAAATCTCACTACAAGGAATGTGTAATACTCGTTGACGAATGCGACCATGGTACCGAGTATCAATTGCAATACCGCGGATACATAAAAAATGATCTTTCTTCCGTATTTATCGGCAAGACTGCCCAAGGTCACTGCTCCAACGAACACACCAAACATATATGACGATTGTGCAACTGCTCCCATCCACCTGCGCGAACACACGAAATTCCATTCCATACCGCGTGACGATTTGAAATATTCCGTGTCATATGTCCAAGCTTCACACTTTTGTGTTACATTAAATTCGTCCAAGTAATGACACGTTGACAATTCTTTTGGTTCCATGATCATGTTGGTTACATTACCTTCAACCAATGATTCATCAAACGTGTCAATGAGAGTTGATTTGATTATTGGTACAACACATTTGTAAGCAGGTACAGCTGCAACTGTCAATAACGTTATCATATGCAATCCGGCAGTCAATGCACCAACGATGTGTAAAGAAAATTGCCAGAATTGATATTTCCCAAATTCTCCCAGGTGTCCCATGAGTTCTTCCAAATCATTATCGACGCTCGCCATCTTGTCGTCAGTGAAATCGAAAGTATGCGAATCGACAATCCCGTAAAGGTGTTTCGGAACCGCTTCGTTCTACTGTCTACGTATAACTAACCTGTTTGACGAACTCAAGACTGTTCACTGGAGATATCTATCTTTCTTCTTTTTTCTAAATACAGAAAGGATTGTCGTCCTTGCGATACACGTGTCACGTGTATGTGTGATGTTTCTTTTTTTTTCGAATATATTTTTTCTACAATGGAAAAAAAATTTAACAGAATAATATTAATGTAAGATGTGATAGGTACTAATTTTTCCTTGTACAATTTATCAATTGAATTGTTATTATTTTGATATATTGAAAATTGTATATGAATGAAGTTAATTTTTATATTTTTACAAATAAATTTTATGGTTAACGTAAATCAACTTACTTGATGTAATTCCAAAAATAGAAAACGAAACGATAATAGTACGTTCAGTAAAGTTGAGTATCAGTGTTGAATTCTGAAAAGAAAAGAACAAAATAATTAATATTAGTGCGTAACTCTAATACGAATATTTCATTTCTATTTTAAATATTTAAACGAAAAAAAAAAAAAAAAGAAAGAAAGCAAAAAAACGAAACAAATTTAAATGACACATGATGATGATTGAGAAATATCCGTACAATGAGAATATTTATTCGAAAGAAAAGAATTGAATAAGCGATGTAAATTGATTTTCTAAGGTTTTGCATTTGTATGCGTCTAAGGAAGTCAATTATCGATACGATATCTAAACGTCTTTTACAATACAATTCACGCTATCTTCAAGGTCAATCGTTTTTTGCATAGGTCAGAATAACATTATTGTGAATTGATGAACGTGGAGTCAACAATGTTGTACATTAACATATGTCCATTTGCAAGGTGTTCAAATATTCTTATCTGTTTCGATTATATTTCAAAAAAAAAAAAACAACTTGTAAACGATGCATTATAAATAAATTAAAGTACATGAACAATTAAAAATTGTTCGTATTATACTGTTCATTTTTTTAATACATTCAAATACAAATTAAAACTTTCTGAATTATCGTCATTTTTGTTTCACGTTTTACGCAAAAGAGAAGGGAATGAAAAAAAAAAAAAAAAACTTTGCAATGTTTCATTATCATTTCGTAATATTGAAAATAACTCGTCTTACACGTAATGACGAGCATTAATTTATTATAACATAGTTCGTGACACCGTATAGAAATGACGTCAATGAATTATTAAAATAAATTATCCATTCGATAAAATATTTTCTATTCTGAAAATGATTGTATTGTATTTAATTTTAAATCGAGTCACTTCGCACTATTAAATTATTCATAAAAATAAAGAAAATAAAAAACAATTCTTATTCGTTTGAATGTCGCAAAAAAAAATCAGTGAAACCGGTTTTCTCATTTGATCTCATACATTTATTCGTTCGATTAAAACATTTTCCTTGTATACTACAACACTTAGTATTCCTGTCAAACGCGTATGCATTAGCAGAGTAGGTACCTAACTCCGATGCAAGTGGCGAGTATGTCTACTACGTCGACGAGGTTTACTACGATCCGTTACTCCGTGGAAGAACGAACGGATGTACGTTTACTGATCAACGTATTTCTCAAGAGTCTGTAGCAGCAAAACTGGCTTCAAATGTCAATGAACTTATGTTAGTAAAGAGAAGTGGAAAATGTGTGACGTATGCTGACTCGTATGCTGACCTCTTTCTTCCTTTCTGTTATTTTTTTTTTTTATCTTATACCGTAAATAACTATGTAGTAGTTATACATATTTCTCCATTGTTCCGGCCAGTAATTGGTTGAACAATGATAATTCCGTTTGTTATGTTACGCTCATATACATTTTTAACTTATTCGAACCCACACACACACATACATATATATACACACAAATGTAGTTGTTATTAGATAAATATGTTAAACGAGCTGCGAAACAACTAATCGTCTTAAATAACTCGAATGGGCCGGGAAGCTCATCTCAATTATTAACATCTTACAAAATTCGTCCTTGACATTAGATATAAATTATCGTGATCCTTAGAGAGTGAGAGAGAGAGAGAGAGAGAAAGAAAGAGAGAGAGGGAAAGCTCTTATCAAGTTGACGATGCACGTGCCTGCCGTCAGTTTCATCAACATAAAACGTTCCGAGCAACGAAATGACTATTGACAGATAACTCGTGTATTCGAGGGGTGGGACGTCAGGTATACGAGTGTGTTCAGTGATTACGTTACTCTATATAGGATTCAAGTATGAGCACGTGCTGTTTAAATATCATTTATCGTATGATAATTTTGAAATTAAAGTAGAATCATTTTTGACTAAATATTGTCAGAAATTAAAATTCAAAATGTACAAATATTTGATAATTGTATTAATTTTATACACCATTGATACGAGTTCTCATATTATTGAATAATTTATTACCGAGATTCTCGTAAATTATCGGTCAACAATAATTAATGTTGCAAGGTTTTAATATGACCAATGTACAATATAATTATAATTGAAAATTGTGTGTAATTTCTTGTTATAGAATAATACTAAATTTGGTTACTCGAATCCAATGTACAAAATTATTGAACGATAGTTAAAAAAAAAAAAAAAAAAA
>NW_015149053.1:585362-611938 GCF_001465965.1 Polistes dominula | reverse complement strand
ATATATATATAAGAGTTTGTAGAATTAAATTGAAGGAATATTTCGAAGGTTCTTTATAGCAATCGAAACGAATCTAAATTATCTCGCGGAACGAATCGTTAAGCTATACGCTTTTGGTATGAAAGTACCGTGCGAATACATTAATTACTGCACATACATATACCAGTTACCGGCACGCAATCCACGTTCAAACGGTATTACATTGATTTTTATCTTTGCTTATCATATTAAAAAAAAAGGAGATAAAAAAAGAGAAAAAGCAAAATATTTCTCACCTAACGGAATATAAAACCGTTCTAAATATATCATCTTATCTATTTAAATGCTGTAATCGTGTTACATCGAAATAAGTGTAGGTAAATCATGATCCCGCTCGTTGAACGATATGCAAGAATTTCAAAAGAAAATTTGGAAAAGATTGGTTGAAATGACAAAAGGGAGGAGAGGGTGGAATTCCTAAAATGGGCGGTTGTCCTTTAAAAAGATTAGGATACGTCGGTTCGTATAGAGAGAAAGAGAGAGAGGGAGAAGATCGAGTTATTTCGTTCGAGGGACGAGTTGACACAGAAGGTACATCACTCGTCATCCAATTATACGATTTAGTTTAAGAGCATATACGAGGCGCAAGGAGGAAGTCAGCGTGCGTGTGCCAAGTGGATAATGATACGTGCTAGTAGTAGCAAAATACAAGTCCCAAGAGTTTACCGTTTGTCTGGCGGCAAACTTTAATACCTATAGAGATTAATAATTGACATTTCTTATTAGAATTCTTTTCATTCTAACCTAAGTTTATAAAAGATCATTATCTCTGTTTACCCTTTTAAACAAATTTTGGTAATTACGTATTAACGCCATCACCAATGCGCTAATCTACACATTAAATTGTTGCGACAAATCATAGAATAACAAAACTTGATTTAAAATCAAAACACTTTGAAAATTCAAAAGATTTTATTTACAAAAAGTAGTCACACACAATTGGATATCGGTGGAAAATGATCGGGCCGATATAGAATTTAACATAAATTCAAAACAGTCTCTAACCCTGACGAAACCCTGACGAAACCCTGACAGTTGCTGTGTGCAAACAACAAGGTTGTTTTGTGCGAACAACAAGATTGCTCTTTATTGGCGCATTAGCGGAATTTTTGTTGCGGTGGCGTTAATACCTAAGTACCCAAATTTTTTAAAAGGTTTGACTTATTTCTTTTTTTTTGAAAGAACAATATTTACTTGATATATATCATATGGGAGATAAGTCTCGTTCGTTTCCCCTTATAAAATACGCACGAACTATTGACAGAAGCAATGAGAATAGTGATGATGGTGGTGTAGTGGTAGTGGTGTGATGGTGTTTCGTGTTCGGTAAGGGTATACCACAATGATGAAATTTGATCCGATCGTAACATGGACGAGGAACACGTCCGCGTTCCTTTCGGCATCGGATTACATCCGACGAGGATTTTCGAGTCGCCCCTATACAGATCTCGAGTGCTTCTTCCTCCAAGAAATTCGATTATCGTCTAACCTATCGAAACTATAAAAGCGATCCTGCTTTTCCTCTAACCCCATACTTTCAATATTCTTTTTAAGTAATTGTTTCGAAAATTCATTCATCAGTATAATCGTGAAGAGTATAGCGTTTAGTTGATGGAAGAAGGAAAGGGAAGATAATACAATCTTATTATTATTAAAATTCAATTTGTTTATTCTTTCGAAATATTTTTTCTTTCGTTTGTTTGTTCTTTTTGGATGTTTTTTTTTTAATAAACACAGTGGTACTTACGTATTAACGCCATTGCAGCAAAAATTTCGCTAATGCGCTAATAAAGAGCAACCTTGTTGTTTGCACACAGCAACCGTCAAGGTTACGTCAGGATTTCGTCAGGGTTTCGTCAGGGTTAGAGACTGTTTTGAATCTATATTAAATTCTATATCGGCCCGATTATTTTCCACCGAAATCCAATTGACTACTTTTTATAAATAAAATTTGTAGTATTTTGAAAGTGTTTTGATTTTAAATAAAGTTTTTTATCCTATGATTTGTTGCAACAATTTAAAGTGTAGATTAGCGCATTGGCGGCATTTTTGCTGCGGTTGCGTTAATACGTAAGTATCAAACACATTTTTTTTGTGTTTTTTTTTTTATAAGATTCAATAAATTTGTTCTCCCACGTGACAAGTCACATATCACCGATCATTGCTACAACAACAATTGGTTAATTGAAAATGATCATATGTCAACTCGAACGCACGCTTCTATTTCATACCCTTTAATCCTTACGATTAAATTATCCAATGTTTATGACACATTCTTGTTTTCTAAGTTTCAAATTAATATAATCATTTATCTCTTTTCACATGACTCATTTTTTTTTTCTTTACAACTCGATAGTGTTATATTGTTATAATAAGAATCAAATTGTTGTAATTATTCTTAGTAGAAAATATATTTTTTTTCTTTTTTTATATGATAACAAAATTTAAATGGGAATTTCAAATTCAGCATAATTATAAAACACTTGGCAACTCTAGCATAAGTAATGGTACGATTTTCGTTATGGTCCATATGTGGTATTGCACATTTTAAATGCTTTTCAAGTAAGCATAAATTTCTCAAATTAAAATTACACAAAAGTTTGCTTTTTTTKTATTATTATTATCAGCAAGTATTTAACTGACATTTTCATTTATATATATATAAGAAGATAATTATAAAAATGATGTGGTTTGAGTTAAAAAAAAAAAAGTTTCAAACAATCCAATACATCATCGGTGTAATGACTCAACGTGCGAAATGATTCTGATATGATGACAGGTATTATTAATTATATTTCATTGATGATTCATTCCTACGTTTCTGTAGAATATTTTCTCCAGAAATGAGGAAAGAAAAAAAAAATTGTCCTTGGCATTCAGATGGTCTTGTTCACCGTATATAATATACCATGGTTTTATAATGAAATAACGCCCAGACTCAGGATGAATAATCGAAATTTAACTGTGACAATAGCAAGTTATGAAATGATAATATATCAAACGAATATTACAATTTGAAATAATATAAATGATAATATGAATATGATAGTTCCTCTTTAAGAACATTAATCACTGGTTTCACTTGAATTATTAGATCGAGTCATAAGTTACTTCCAACGCGGTTATGTAGAATCTATTTTTCGTATTTACCTATTATAAGTGACCGAAAGTCAGTCGAAAATCTGTTTTTTTCGATATCACTGTATAGATGAGGATTCAGTTAGTCTTCTGTCAACTTTTTGAAGTAAAAACTTCTTTAGAATGGGTGTGATTTGAAAAAATGTAACGCAGCGGTGGGAGGCAATGAAACGGCCGTGATACTAAATAAGAAGAGAATACTATTATCCTACACCAAATATTTTGTATTCGTCTCATTCTCTCGAAACTAAGTTTTTGAAGATTTCACTTCTAACACGTGTGATCTGCACACATGTTTCTTTATATAGTCAATGTTATATTTAACCGTTTTTCTTAACCACTGAAATTGGATAGTAAAAAGTGCATATTCGATATGTAATGCTTTAAGAATTGAAACAAGGCAATAGCACTAAAGTGGCGGCTGAAAAAATATACAGCGTATACAGTGCAGGACTGATAACTGATAGGGCAGTCCGAAATTGGTTTGTAAAATTCCGTTCTGGAGATCCAATCTTAAAAGATGAACCAAGTGCAGAACGTATTTTCGACTTTGATGAACCTTTTAAAGGTAATATTGGAGCAAAATTCAATTAGATATGTTCAACAATTGCAAAGAGTTCCAAAAAAAAAAATCCCATGAAAGGTGTCTTGCACTTATCAGTCGCAGAAACGCCATTCTTTGTCTCATAAAAAATGGAAATTATTTATGACTCGACCTAAATAAATGATAATATGAATATGATAGTTCCTCTTTAAGAACGTTCATCACTGGTTTCACTTGAATTATATGTGACTTTGGCAAAAGATGCGGAAGAAATAACAATAAAAAAAAAAAAAAGAACAATGAAAAATATGTTAGGGGAAAGTTATATCTTTAGTCGATTATATATACATATACATGTTTGCTTGGGTTGATATATGTTATGCCCTACACATTTGTGCAAGTTAAACGAAGACATAAACTACCATTATAAAAAATATATGATCGTTACTAACTTTTATAAAATAGCACGATTAAACATAGGTAATAAATAAAATTTGTAACAGCACAAGAAAAGTTACATAGATCGATATCATTTCATACAAAAAATATAAAATAATTTAAAACACAACATTTAAATATGACAACACCATGACTCGTTGTTTATCAAAAAAAAAAAAGAAAAATTATTGTATACATTGGATATAACATATAATTTGTTTATTAATAGAAAAATATCGTCGAAACAATCATTGTTGACGTTCACGTTGTACCGGATTGACGTTACTTGCAAATTAATCCTCCGTCGAAGAGTTGTAATTTAATTAATCGTGAGAAAAAAAGAAAAAGAAAAATCTTGTAATTTTACACATTGTTCGTTACAGATTTATCATCAATCTCGATAAATTTATTAGTGAATAATAATCTTGTACTATAACATCGTTGAAATGTACGATTAATTTGTCTCATTTTTAT
This sequence comes from Polistes dominula, assembly GCF_001465965.1. Next base: position 607,305 of record NW_015149053.1, on the reverse strand, counting down.
TTCTACTGTAATTATCGTAAAACAAGGTTCAAAGATTCGAATTACTCGGATGTTTTTAAACGAAAAAAGCCAAATCATTGATTATCAATTAATTTCGTTATCGTTGTAATCGATATTATTTAAATCAATCGTTTGAGTAGTATTTGAATATAAATATGTAAATGAAAAACAGATTTCATCAAAATCACTGATCTTTAATTAATTAAAAAAACAAAATTATACAAATATGTCATTCCTTCGTAAGTTTTAGAAAATTTCAATTGATGAGGAAGGCAACGTGTAAAATATATTAGAGATAATTATCCTTGAAAATAAAAAAATAAAAAATAAAAAAAGGTATTATAACAAAAGATCATAGGTGGAATATATCGAATCCAACAGGAAATCGATTGTAGGGTTTCTTACAGTTTATCCGGAAGATGGTATGCAGGTGGGAAGGAAGGAAGGATGGCTAAGGAAAGAACGGAAAGCGATACCACGGAGATGGGCAAGCAGGAAACTTGGATGGCAAAGAGAGTAAGGAGGAAGAAGTATGAAGCCGGATTACGGCTCCCGTCCTTGCCAGTTGCGCGCGGAACTTCGAGCCGAACGGAGGTGTGTTTTTCGCGACTGATCCTGATTATAGTTTTCATAAGATATACATTCAGAAGAAATACATTTTCATCTTGGAAGAAATACGAATAGCATTTTGAAACCCACCACCCCACCCCCCCCCTTCAAAACCCGCACGGCCACTCGCAGGCTCTTCTTTTGCGGATAAAGGAAGTGAGTTTCCTTTTTATCACGGAATTTTGTTTCATTTTTTTTGATTGTTTTAATATTCGAAATATTTGATCGAATAAATTTGTCTCGAACGTGAATTTATCGATCCTTTATTGAAGAAGAAAGTGAAGTGATACTTATCATTATAAAATATAAATAATAAACGATATTAACATGTTTAAATTAATGATAGATAATTAAATTGATAAGCTGATAAGGAGAGACAGTGATTATTTTACTAAGTGAAATATAATAATAATAATAATAATTGTTTATCGGCTGTGTTTAATCAAACTAAGTCAATTAATTATTTCGTTTATTTTCCTGTGTATTATTATTATTACTATTATTATTATTATTATTATTATTATTATTATTATTATTAACATTAACATCTGCTATTGGATTGTCTTGTCGGAATACGTAAATCTTCAATCTTATCTTATGTCATTGAACGACAATTTGAAATATTCTTAAGATAATAATAAAAACATAAACAAAAACAGAAAGAAGAGTAAGGAGGTGGAGGAGGAAAAGAAGGAGGAGTTGAAAGAGGTAAAGGAGAATGTTACGAAGAGAAAGTGACTGAAACGGAGAGAGAATAATAATAATAATAATAATAATAATAATAATCAAATAAATCTCATGATAAAAATATTTAATACGTTTTGATATTCTTTGAAATAACTCATTTTCCTTTTAAATGAGAAAAAATAATAATAATAATACTCGCGTCAGCAATGATCTCATTATTTAGTCGGCCTTTTTTCTCTCTCTCTCTGTTAGTTCGTTAACGCATATTCTTGGAAAAAAAAAATAAATAAAAAAAATAAAAAAAATAAAAAAACAAATAAAACGTTTATCTCGTAATATTTAGCAATGAAATAGTGAGCGTGTAAATTGCAATTTGTTGATTACTTCTTTCAGCAGATGAAGAGAGAAAAACTTACAATATCTAATCTCTTCTTATTGAACTACATGTGTATATCGTTTGATGTACTTTTCATTCTACATGATTGTTGTTAATCAAAGAAAAACATGTTTTTATCTGCGTCAATCTTTTCCAGTCGTGAAAACATTTTTTTTTTTTTATATATATATTTCATTGATAAAAAAAGAAAATTCAAAGCAACAAAAAAAAATTGTGTGGTGGTAGACGACAACGAGTTGAAGTGCTTTAAAACAATCCAACCATCCATCGTCCACCCATTTCTCTCTCTCTCTCTCTCTGTCTCTCTCTCTCATTCTCTCTCGTATATGCAATCCTTGTTTAGTCGCTTGTAGTAATTTAATTACGTTGTGTAAATCTTTGGCCGGAAGGGACGTTGAAGTTAACGTTAAATTTTTTCTAACCAACGTGAGCTTTTCTCATTTCAAAGATTTAACATAACAATTCATTCTTTAAAATAATAGGGATTAACAAATACATATATATATATATAAAAGGGATTTCATTTGAAAATTATATGAAATTGTGAGACGATAATTTTACACGTAGGTATTATTGTATGACTACGAAGGAACAAGTTTGTTTCTTCGTTCTTTCAACGTTTGTTTCTTTTTAAGGCTTCGAAGTCAAGCGGAAAATTTTGCCGTGAGATAAAATCTGTTTTCCTTTTGACTTGTGATGTAAGGTATCGCGTGCGTACTCTACTACATACAGACATATATGTATACATTGCTTATATTTCTCGTGGAAAAATATATTGTATGGGATTATTATAGTTATGAGGATATTGAACCGGATAGTATAATATTTGTATTATTTCTATAAAAAAAAGCTTGTACAAAGATTGCAAGTAAATTGAATAGATCGATTGCTAGCATCTTCAATTGTGTAATCAACACATACTTATCGATTACTATCACGTCTTAGTTCAGTAAATCTCTGACGAATGAAATCGGCTAGATACGATTCAAGAATCCTCATTATCCTTACGTTTCTTATCCTTGACACGTTCTCCGTACTACGTGAAATTACTTATAATGATGGTTTACCTTAACCTCCTTTGAACAATGATCCAAAAAACGTAGTTTTATCGTAAAACTTTAAAGATTATTGTTATCTTTCGTTTTTATGAACAACAACAAAAAAACCCATTAGATTTTATTCATTGTGATGTAAAGATCGTTGTTTTTGTTGCATTTGTAATGTTTTGCATAATTAACGAGTTAGGTCAAGTTTGAAACGTTTGAAATTTTCTATAATATAATAATAATATGATTGTGTKAAGTTTCTAAAGATAAAAAAATAATATTAATTTGTATTCTGTCGTTTTTTAGGTGCACACATGATATGACTCAATCTCATGAGGTACTGGCAATGATGGATGCGCACACAACAACATTCGGACGAACTAAAGGATGCACAATTTCACGTTGCGGTGCTTTCTTCATTTGTACAATATTTCTCATTTCTTTGGTGGTAACCGGATTATTGGTTTATCATTATGCACCATGTCTCGAAGAGAAACAAATGAAATGCGATAACGCGAATACTAATAATAGTCGAGATACAAGTAGGATATTTTCCGTTGATTTGTCGAACAAAAAGAAAATTGATGTCAGATTACCGAAATCGGTTATACCGGAATCATACGAGTTAAGGCTCGTACCTTTCATATGGGAAGGAAACTTCACTTTCAACGGTGAGGTACGTGTGTTACGTTGATATTTAAATTACATTTACATATCAAAAGGAAAGACGAATAAGATAATTATCTAATGGTTTAAGAAGAAAACGTTAGAAAGGTCTTCATCATTCCAATCGATGTCAATTCAAATGTAAATTATTTCGTCACTCTGTCTCTTTCATTTCCCATTAAAATTACAAATCGATTTCCAATGTACCAAATTCTCGGGATAACAAATTTCACTTCGCTAACTTTTTGACCATCGATCCATTTTCGAAAGTTCCAACATTTTACGATTTTATCCACGAAGATGTCGTACTTTTACTTTGTCACAAATGAATCTAAATCTATTGATATATATATATGTATATACGTATATATGTATATATATATACCTCAATTCGCAAATTCAATTTCAACTGGCAATTGAATTTTCGTTTTCCCATTTGACTTCGAACATTTCACTTCTTTCCAGTTTCGTGTTTCTTTTTTTTCTTTTTTTTTTCATTAAAGTCTTTCATTTTTTATTCTCTCATTCTATTTCTGTAAAGTTTCAAATGGAAACGCATAAGATACGATAACACTTTGGTGGCTCAAAGGTGAAAGTACCTGTTCGAAACTATCACAGCTGGCCGATCACAATTAGAAAGTAAGGAATGCCACTTCATTTCTCATTGAACAGAGTGGCAACGGTAAACAATGAGAAAAGAGAAGTTTCATTGATCATTAGAAAGGAGCCGATGATGTTATTACCTTTCCTTTAATCCTATTCAATTATTATTCTTATTATTGAGAGATTTTTAAACGAAAAAAAAAAACAAAAAGAGATTTTATCGATTATAAAAATGTTAGGACACATTTTCAAATTTATTTCATTACGATGACAAACATTTGTTGACAAATTTCAGGTAACAATTTTAGTAAACGTAACAGAAAATACGAACAATGTTACGCTTCATGCAACCGACATGAAAATCGACGAATCTCTTACAAGTATAAGAGAATTTTCTATGTCTGGTAATAAAACAAAACCGATTACAATCGTCGAGCAGAAAAACGACACAGAAAGGCAATTCCATGTAATTAAAACGTCAGACACGTTGAAGGAGGGAAAGCAATACTTGGTGCATCTCAAGTTCGTTGGTCACCTGAATGATTACCTTCAAGGTTTCTACAGAAGCTCATACACCGTCGGCAATCAAACGAGGTAACTTAATATTATATCAATAATAATTCGAGATTCTATCGCAAAACGAGTTTAAACGTTTTATTCTTTTTGATTTTTTTTTTCCGAATGAAAAAAAGGCCATTAAAATGCAATCAGATCGGATAATCGTTAATAGGTTAAATAGTTTATGTATTATTTATAACGAATGCATTGATACGATTCGTTAAGATAAGAATCTTTTCTTATTGGAATTCTCTTTCAATAGATCGAATTAACATTATCTCATTCTATTTATACGATAGTTATAAATATCTACGAAGATTAAATCTTTTAATATAAATGTTGATATATATAGAGGATTAATAATTACAATTCGATATTAAATAAATGAAAGTAAATCTTTAAAGTTATTCAAGTCGATACTCGATCTGAAATTTCATTGATTTTATGTTCGAAATATTAAGTATGCTTACATATGTATGTATGTCATACTTTCTCTGATCGAAAGTGAAGGAAGTTGAAAGAAGACGACGATGTTACAGGTTCATTCAATTTATTTCTACTCTAAATGATCTCGTAAAAAATTAGTCGTCTTTTGAATCGAATATTGTGCAATATTATCTACCTTTAGAATTTTTTCATAAAAAAGAAGCAAATTGTGAGAGAATGAGATGAGTGCATTGAATCAGGAGTGAGATAATTTATTATATAATTATTTATTTAATAATTATAATAATGCGCGCCTGTAAGAATGCAACCCTCCAGACACACTTTGAAAATGTTGCTTGCGAACACTATCTACTGGGACGGAATTTTTTTGATGCCCAAACTGTTCATACACGTCTATCTTTCGGGCAGAAAATTCAAAGTGTGTCTGGAGAGTTGCACTCCTACAGGCGTAATGTTTTTATAAATAATAATAATAACAATGGAACTTTTATTTTGTAATTAATACGCTTCGTAGTATGCAGTTGCATACAAACACATTCTATCTCATTCTCTCTTAGACTAAATCCTATAGATCTATATATGTTTGTTTATTTCTTTTTCAAATCACCCTCATTCTAAAGAAGTTTTTACTTCTAAAAGAAGATCGTTTAGTTTCTATTGAAAGAGTTTTAGCCTGAAGGTAATAAGAAGAAGATTGCGTTTATCAGTGAAACTTTAAGAACCGTCGTTTTCCTTCAGATGAATGTTTACCAAAGGTTTCGCGATCCTTGAATTATAGATGGATTGCTACGACTCAATTTCAAGCAACGGACGCTCGTCGTGCCTTTCCTTGCTTCGATGAACCAGCCATGAAAGCTAAATTCCAGATTAGCATAGGTCGTCCTAGAAATATGACATCTATTTCGAATATGCCGAGAAAAGGACAACCTGAACCAATGTGAGATATTTAAATTATTTATTCGTTTATTAATAAGTAAGAAAAAATCAAAGCATTGATTATTATTATTATTATCATCATCGATAGGCCTGGTTTACCCACGTACGAATGGGATCATTATGAACAATCCGTACCAATGTCTACTTATTTGGTAGCTTTTATAGTTTCTGACTTCGAAATGTTAAAATCGGAGTCTAGAAACTTCAGAGTTTGGGCACGCAAAGAAGCAATTAACCAATCTCACTACAGTTTGGATATCGGACCGAAGATACTTGAATATTACGAGGATTACTTTAAAATAAAGTTTCCCCTGCCAAAAATGGATATGGTTGCTTTACCTGATTTTTCAGCTGGAGCTATGGAAAACTGGGGATTGATCACTTACAGGTAACTCGMGTAAAAGTTTTTATCTCCTTTTTTTTTTTTTTATTCCAAACTATCGGATAATTTAATAATTTTTGTTTATAATTTGAATGAATATGATTACAGAGAAACGGCTATGTTGTATCAAGAACGAGTATCAACCAGTAGCAATTTGCAAAGAGTAGCAACAGTAGTGGCTCATGAATTGGCACATCAATGGTTTGGAAATTTAGTAACACCAAGTTGGTGGTCGGATTTGTGGTTGAACGAAGGATTCGCCAGTTACGTGGAATACATCGGAATGAACGCGGTTAGTGATCATAAATTTTTTCTGTTTTATTTCTTTTTATTTTTTTTTTTTATTTTCTTGTTTATTTTTACGAAACAAATATTGATACGATATTTTAGGTAGAACCATCGTGGAAAGTTTTAGAACAATTTGTGGTTAACGATGTTCAATCGGTCTTTGGATTAGATGCTTTACAATCTTCTCACCCTATATCTATAGAAGTTGGACATCCAGATGAGATTAGTGAAATTTTCGATAGAATTTCTTACGAAAAAGGTGCACCACGATTGAAATATATCATTGAAAGATTTCAATCTCAATTACATTAATCTTCACGTTTTGCAGGTGCTTCTATCCTCAGAATGATGGATCATTTTCTTACAACGGATGTTTTCAAACGAGGACTCACGAATTATTTGACAGAAAAGTAATTAATTATTTAATTAATATTAATTTTTAAGATTAAAATAAAAATCAACATATTTTCATATTTATTTTTCTATAGAGCATACCAAAGTGCCGAACAAAACGATTTATGGAACGCTCTTACGAAACAAGCGCATAAGGATAAGGTTTTAGATCCAACTATTACGGTCCAACAAATTATGGATACATGGACCCTTCAAACTGGTTTCCCCGTAGTTACCGTAACACGAAATTATCTTAATGGTGCTGCCACTCTAACTCAGGTTGGTTTATTTTTTGCTCTATCTATAATCTGTAAGAGTTTCCTTTAACTTTGTATCTCTTTAGGAACGTTTCATGCTCCAAAATAGTTCTATGACTACTAAGAAAGAACCTGAACCACTTTGGTGGATTCCTATTACGTACACGAACGAACAAGAATTAAATTTCAATAGGACTCAGCCTAACCATTGGATGAAAGCAGAACGTACGGTTAATTTGCCGAGTTTAAATGCTACCGCACATCAATGGGTTATTTTCAACGTCCTTGAAACCGGTACTTATATATATATATATATTATTTTCTTGAAATTTTGAATTCTTTATAAAAAAATTAAATCAATTTAACAGGTTACTATCGAGTCAATTACGATAGAGCTAATTGGCAATTAATTATAAAACAGTTAAATAAGGATAACTTCAAGGACATATCGACGATCAATAGAGCACAGTTGATCGATGATGCTCTCAATTTGGCTAGAGCAGGTAGACTAGATTACTCGATTGCTTTAGACGTCACATCTTATTTGGCACACGAGACCGAATATTTACCATGGAAATCTGCCCTAACTGCATTGAATTATTTAGACGATATGTTAATAATGTTACCTGGTTACGATAAATTTAGGGTATGTGAAAACATTAATAGATTTTCATTGGAAATTTGATATTATCGAATATAACAATTTGATTTATTCTTTAAGCTTTACACACTGGAACTTTTGGATAATGTGTACAAGCAAGTTGGATTTTCGGACAAACCTGGTGATCCACAATTAACAGTATTTACAAGAATCGATGTTCTTAATTGGGCATGTACTTTTGGTCACGAAGACTGCGTTGGTAATGCAGCTAATCAATTTTACAATTGGCGTAAAACGCCAGATCCTGATACGAATAATCCGTAAGTGACTAACTCGTTATCTTCTTTTTATTTAAAAATAAAAAAAATGAAAAAGAGTGAATAAGATTATTTTTTTCTTGTAAATTAAGAATTTCACCAAATCTGAAGAGTGTGGTTTATTGTACCGCCATACGGGCGGGTGGTCAAGTCGAATGGGACTTTGCTTGGCAAAGATACTTAAATACCAATGTGGGCTCGGAAAAAGACTTGCTATTACAGGCCCTTGGTTGTAGTCGAGAAGTTTGGATCTTAAGTAGATATTTAGATTGGGCAGTTACTGAAAATTCTGGTATCAGAAAGCAAGATGCAACGAGAGTCTTCGGATCTGTTGCTAGAAATGTTATCGGTCATCCTCTGGCTTTCAATTATCTCAGGAACAAATGGAGTCGTCTACTAGAATAGTACGTTTTTCAAATTTGATCATTTTATTTTTTAAGTCTCAAGAATTTTTCATTATAACTCTCAATCTTTTCTTTTAGTTTCGGTACTTCATTACTTTTGATGAACAATATCATTAAATCAGCGACCAGAGGTATCAACACAGAGTATGAACTCAACGATGTAAGTTTTTTCATATTCCAATTGTTTCTATCTTTTGCAATCGTAAATAATATTATATTTCATTTCTTATAGTTAACCGATTTCATAAATGAGAACAAAAATGAACTTGGTAGTGCAACCAGAACCGTCCAGCAAGCTGTAGAACAAGCTCAAGCAAATATACGATGGTTAGACAATAATTACGTGACGATTCGTGATTGGTTGCAAAGAAATACCGCGTAATCCTGATCAAATGATTACTATAGGTATATAATGATCATTGATTGTTCAAATGCCGCATTTAAAATAGCGGATTATCGTGGTACGTCGTTTTAATATTGATGAAAGTCGTAATACGTTTTTAAAACATCTTTTGCAACTCGCATCTCATTTACTCTGGTTAAGCATATATGCTATTAAAAAAAAAAAAAAAAAAAGAAAAATTGATACGAACTTAATGTTTAAATAAGTTCCCAAGAGAGTATAATATTTAAGCGTTTTTATATGTATCTGTAAATATGTGCGCGACATTAATATGTGTATTATACGAATAATATTTAGAGTATACGTCACAATGATATGAAAGAGGCTAATGATTTATGGATAATCGTGAATAATATAATGTGAAATAAATAATAAAACAATGAGTGATTGTTGAAGAAAAAAATATATTGGCCAAAATATTTTTTCTTTCGTCATATTATAAATCCTTACGATACAATTTTTAAATATCTTTATTTTAACGAACATATATAAATATTATTTTATAGATAAATTCGTTGGAAGAAAAACATTTCGAAAGATTTATTTGTAAAAAATCATAAAACGTATGATATTTTAATTAGAAATAATTGTTTTATTGTTTTAATACAATCAAAGATAATTTGAAAATGATAATTCATGCCGCGCAGAAGCAAAGAGAGAATTTGAGGTGCGCGCGCACATCTGACATGCGCAATTCTTACTTTCATTTCTCGAGTTGTTTTGTTTTGTTTTGATGATTATGCCGAGTGTCTTGCAATCTCACGTGTCTGCAATTCCTTCAAGGAAGGGTAAGAAATAAAATCCGTGTTTATGGAAATTAATTAAGTGGTCTCATTAATTTTTATAGTCAATGCTATTACTCAGTTACTTTTTTTACAGTAATTAGAAATATTTGATAAAGTGGATTGATCTATTAAAACAAATGATAACATAACAGGTACTCATATATTTATTTTGTTATATATAACAATATTTAATAAATTACATTTGAAATTGTCATTATTATAAGTTCAATTTGAATTATTAGATGATTTGGAAAATCATTTCGTTTTTTGTTGACGCAATAATGCCATTAGTTGATGCAAATCGACAAATAGTAACACGTGAGATCGATGAGAGTTTAAATTTATCAAATTCAACTATTTATGATCACTTGAAAGGTTGAGGTTTTTAACCTCGAAGTAAAAATTATCTTCATTTTTACAAAATAACAACGAAAACGACTTTCCGAACCATCTCTAATATTTTTAACATTATTTGTCATATGTTACTTTTTTACAGTTTTTATATCAAACAAAATGATTTCTATTTGAATAAAAGAAGCGACATCAAAGATAGAATGGTAAGAAAAACGATGTTTAAATTTGAACTTCCTGAATTGCCATTTGAATTATTCGTGTTCGGTCTTCTCTGGTTAAATAAATCTTCTAATATCGATTCTAATTGTGATGGCAATCGTTGATTTGTAAATATTATTTTTTGTGCAATTTCTGTAGCTTCTAACAATGCAGCAGAGATTGGTGCAAGAGCTTTCTCGTTATTTTGCTTAAAGAATTCAAACTGAAATAAAGAAAAATTTATATTTTAAACCCGTATCATAAATGAAACAAAAAAAAAATATATATATATATATATATATATATATGTGTGTGTGTGTGTGTGTGTGTGTGTGTATTAATAAAATACCTTATCAAGTGTTTGTGTATCAGGAATACGTATTATAATTTGATAAAATAATGCGCCAACTTGATTCCAATTGCCCATCCTAAAAAAATACACAATAAATGAGTTTTAAGATGAATCATAATATAATAATCGATAACTTACCAATTATAAATTTGTTGATAATGAGTAGTTAGATATTGATAACATTTTTTCCATCCTTTATCGCTAGATTTGTATATGGATGCAAAAGCTCTTGGAATATCTTCTTTTCGTACGTATCCTAATCCATTAAGATTGAAGATGTGTTCAAGATATCTAATCAGATATAAATAACAATGATATTATCAAAATCCTTTCCCTAATAATATAATGTTATTAATTCGAACTGTAAAAATAATGTAATTAAAAACTTACATATTTAAACTATAATCATTTTCTGTACATCCTAAAGCATCTAAGTAAATAAGTTGTTCAGAATGTAATTTTATTTCTGTATATTCTGTCCATAATCTTATCCAATCAGTTTCATACCGATGTTTTATGGTTGTACAAAGGACTGCAGGTTTGGCATTCCGTGAAATTCTGTATAAATGTATTTATATGTTAAAACATTGTTTTATCTATTATAGATTTTTCTTGAAAAATATTAAATGAAAAACAAAAAAAAAAAAAAGAAAATGATTATACGTACGTTTTGAAATGCAAAGCATTCCTGAATATATTTATCGATTCGTTGATACAAGCTTTACCACCAAATTTGCAATTTAATTTAAGTATTAATTCTCTGTTTAATTGATTTTCTTTACCACGTTTTTCCATTGTATCAAAATCATCATTAGTGTCATTAAATCCAAGTCTTTGAACGTGCTCATCCGTTAAATACAACACGTATTTCTGAAGACGCTCGGTATTTTCAGAATGTCTTACCTGTTCCCAGAGATAGTTGATACCACGTTCGAATGCCTTCCAAGGTAAATGTTCAGTTTCTTGACGCAAATAAAGTGCCAATTTGAGAGCCTTAGAATATGTATTTCTAGATCGAGCCAAATTGAATGCATCATCGATAATTTGTGCACGATTTATCACGTGAATCATTCTATAATTGGCACTATTTAAAACATTTATTAATCTTATCATTAAATTATTATCATATTCCACTCTATAATATCCAACTTGTTGTACATTTAATACAATCCATTGATTTTTTAAATCATATTCAAATGTCTTTTCAGTTCTGCTTAACCAAAATTGTGGCTTGGTATTATCAAAATCTGGATTATTCTCTGTAGCTATGGAAATGGGTATGTGGAAGTGAGAAGGTCCATAATATGTGTAATACAAGAATCGTTCCTAAAATGAAAAAATGTTTAAATGGATTTGTTTATTTAAAAATTATAATTCTTATTATTAATATTAATGAGTTTTCATCGTACCTGAGTAATCCTAATTTCTCCTGGTTTAGAGTAATAGATAGATACGACGGGATAACCAGGTTTATCAACCCATTCACTCATCGTTGTTTCTAAAGAAACATTCCTTTGTATATAACCATCTAAAGCATCCCAAAGTTTATTTGGATTAACTGTTCCATATTTATATTGATTAAGATATCTCCTAATGGTATAATAAAAGTTGTTTTCTCCAGCGAGCGTATGAAGCATGCGAATAATACTAGCACCTGTACATAGTACATAGAAATAATTAAGTAAAGTTTGAAATACAATCAATAATTTTATCTTGATACCTCTACCTTTTTTATAGGAGATTACATCAAATGGTTTTCTTAAATCTTTAGGATGCGAAACAGGATAATTCAATGGATGAGAGTATATGAAACCATCGATATCAAAAGCATCGTGCATATCATTAACCATAAAATGATTTATAAATTCAGTCTCATCTACTGCCTGTTTAGAATATATCAAATAATATGAAATATAATTAAATATTTATTTAAATATCATTATAAATTAAGAATAGATTATACTTCTAGGAGCAACCATTGAAGATATTGGGCAAATCCTTCGTTCAACCAAGTATAACTCCACCATTCGCAAGTAACCAGATTTCCAAAATATCTATGAGACATTTCGTGTGATATTGTTGTCAATATGGAATATCTTTGCGATGAAGGTGCAATATTTTTATCATAGAATAGTTGAGATTCCCTAAATAAAATAAAATCAATTAATGCTAGTGTCTCAAATAAATATGATTTTAATTGTAAATAATAAAATGTTTATACCTAAAAGTAAAAAGACCCCAATGTTCCATCGCCCCTATTGGAAAGTTTGGCAATCCGATAAAATCTAATTTTTCTAATTCATCCATTTGTATAAATTTTTGATTAATACTTTTATAATATTTATAAGCAGCATACTGTGCTTCATCACCATAATCAATGGCATCTCTTCTTCCCCAAATATTGAATTTTTCTTTATCGTTATTAATTGGCAGGAAACTACCAACAACGAATGACACTAAATACGTAGACATATTGAAACTTTCCTTGTAAATATCCCACGTGTAATCCGTGCTAAACATAATAATTTATGTTAAATTAATTTTCTGATTAGTAAGATAGATAAGTTTCATTTTGAAATACTAACTCGTTAGGATATGATCTTTCAAGAGGCATATTACTTAAACTTTTATAAAACTTGAATCGTAAGATATGAATTTTAAACTTGGCCTTGAAAGATGGTTCGTCAAAGCATGGAAATGCCATTCTGGCATAATTTGGTTGGAAATAAGTGGCATAATAAGTGCTAAAAAAAAAAATAAAAATGACATTAAAATTGAAGTTCAGATGTTTGTTACAACACTAAATCTAATCTTAAGATTTGATAAAAAAAAATTTCATAATTTTATACATACTAATATTTGTAGCGTTCGAATTTAGCACTATACAATCCTTTCATTTCTTTATTATTGATTTTGATATTTTCAAAATCTATTGCCACGGTTATTTTTGGTACTTCGATATAATTAGAAAGATAAATGATCAGCTGTTGATTTTTTTCGTTTAATTGATAACCAAGAATGTTGAAATATTTCCGATCATCGTCAATATTTCCAATAGGAGTTTCATAAACCATTATCGTTGGTAGAATATCGAGTTCATAAGAATTAAGAATTATTTTGTATGTTGGTTTATCGACTCGAATATTTATTTCAACGGATCCTTGAGGTAATTCATTGTTTTTTATGATTATCGAGAGATTGTAATTAAGTGGATAAAGTGTTGTAGGTAAACGATCATTATTTAAAGGATAAGACTTTTCCAACCAATATGATATCTTTGGTATATTTTTTTTATACCAATTAAGTTCGTAAAGTATAAGATCGTTATATGATTGTAAAGTATTATTTAACGTTGGAACTTTGCTCACAATATAATTCGTCAAATATTTATACTGCAATATAATAATATATTAATTTATTTTTTTTTGTAATTTTATTAAAAATTATAATAATATATATGTACCTGTTCATAAAGCTCTTCTGTTGATATTCTTTCTGCGAGTCCTCCCATAATACTTTGTATTGCAGATTCATCTTCATAACTGTAATATATATATATAATTTAATTTTTAATATTATGTATATTCATATTTTAAACAAAAAAAAAAATATATTTGAGCAATAAGGAAATATTTTTAAAAAGAGAAATTTAATTTAATATAACATACTATTGATAAACATTTTCAAACGCCATCGTCAAATATCTCAGAACAGTTTTTACACCAATTTGGGAGCTCTCGTAAACTGAAGCAAAAACCCCAATGCTGTCTCCATATCTTATATCGGAATTTTTCGTTAACGCTCTATTTAACAACCTATGAATAAAAAAATACACATCGTTTGTATCAATTGTTGACAAAAATAATGTAATCATAATATAATCATAATTATTTTACGTGTTAATAAGAAGGGTATGTTCTGTACAACCCAATGCCTTAAGAATTACACGTTTTTCTGATGTGACAGTAGAATTTACATATTTTTCCCAAAAGGCGTTAAAATAATAATGATTTTTAACCTGTTCACAATATTTACCAGGTCTATCATTCGGTGATATCCTAAATAATTAACATAATGATTATTAATTACAATAATTATAGAATGATTATTAATAATCTACTCACTTCATTTGAATGCAATGTATGCTTCCATATTTACAGGCCCATTTGTGTAAGTCCATAAGTAAAAGATCAGATAAATGAGACTCATCAGTTAATGATTTTTCAACTACCGAATTGATGAGTTTTAGAACGTGATACTGAAAATGACGAGAATAACAATTAGAAATTACGAAAGTTATCAAAATAAAAAGTAACATGAAAATTACCTTCAATGATTGGAAAATTTCTTTTCCTTCCAATTTATTATGCAAGTATGTTAAACCATTGAAAAATGCACGCCAAGGTAAATAATCATTTTCGTATTTCAAATATTCCGTAGCTGAGAATAGTAAATCGTAATCAACGTATCCGGCTCTAGCAAGATTCATGAGATCGTCTATTAACGCGGCACGATTCACCTTGTGTATCTTATGAAACTTTTGTTGATTCAAAGCATCAATGATACGCTTCCAATTAGCAAGATCATAATTAACACGATAATAACCTACAATGTAATATTTATCTTAATATATATAAATTACGTGTCACGTTGTTTGTTCGCAATGGACTACTAAACTACTGAACCGATTTTAATAAAATTTTTCACACTGTGTGCAGTTTCATTCAACTTGAAAGATACGATAGTTTATATTTCAATTTATAATCGCAATATTATTTTATTAATCGCGAATTATTTGTTTATTAGAAAAAGAGTCATGATTATCTCTGTTAGTTCGATAAGATTCTAACAGATGGCGGTATAAGGTAATTCGTGTGTATCGGACTGATTGTGAGCCACAGCTACTCTCTTTGTCAAGAATCTCTCTTTAAAATGTGATCATACTTACCAGCTTGTTGTATGTTGAAAATTTTCCAACCATCGCTATTGTCCGTCATTATTTGCATTTCATTCTGATTTAACCAAAATTGTGGTTTCGTATTGTCAAAATTAGGATTTTTTTCTGACGTCCATGTGATCGGTATTTCCCAAATATTTTTAACAGATTCACCTTCTTCCTTTCTTAAGAAAAATCGTTCTTGTGATAGAGTTGCCATACCATTTGAATCGATTGTAACATTGACAACAGGATATCCAGCCTGAGTTGTCCATGAATTTAAAAATTTTCTTACACCATTTGCAGACTTTTTGTCAGTTAATTGATTAGAGATAGCTTTGTAAAGATCTTCCGGAGTTGCTATATTGTACTTTCTAAATAATTCAAATTCTTTATAAGATGATAATTATATTAATAATAATCGTAATAAGTGCAATAAATATCTACCGTTCTTCTAAGTAATTTTGCAATGCAGCGTAAAAAACATCACTGCCATAAGTCTTTTCGATCATTCTTATAACACTTCCAGCCTTGGCATAAGTTATTTTATCAAAAATGTTTACTATTTCTGTAGGAGTTGAAACATCATAAGACATAGGATGGCTAGACGTTAAAGCATCTTTTTTAAATGCAGTATGAAGTTCATTTACCACGAATTGCCATTCTAATTCCCATTCAGGTTTTATCTAAAATTTATAATCATAATAATAAAGAAATAATATAATTGAAAAATGATGATAATTGATACGTGTATATGTATTTTGAATTTACATACGTAAGATGTACCGAAGTATTCAAAATATGTTGCAAAACCTTCGTTCAACCAAGCATATTTCCACCATGATGGAGTAACTAAATTTCCGAACCATTGATGAGCAATTTCATGAGATATTATATTAGTTCCAGTTTGAATATCACGAATATTCGTTTCGTTAGATT
This sequence comes from Polistes dominula, assembly GCF_001465965.1. The sequence continues at coordinate 590,747 of NW_015149053.1, read as the reverse complement.
GTAAAAGTAAATAGTGTTCTCTGAATGTGAGAAGACCCCAATTTTCCATAGCACCGAATGATAAATCTGGTATTGCTATCATGTCGAGTTTGTTCAATGTGTAATTGTGTTTCAATAATTTTTCATAAGTTTTAACAAGAGGTTCCATCAAAGAGAGAGAATAAGATGTTTCATTAAATGAATTAGGTCTAAACCATATTGTATAATTTTTGTCACTTTCATGATATTCGTAATTGAAATCGGAAACCACTAATGCCAATAAATACGTTGACATCAATTCCGTATCTTCAAAACGATACAATATTTTAGTAGTTTTATGATTTCTAAAAATGTCATCAATCATATTTTAAATAATCCTATGAACAATAAATTCGTTATAATAATTAATTATAAAAAATATTTTTTACATTAACTTCTTGATCTCTTTCGGATCGGTATTACTAATAGCATGATAACCATCTGGTACTAAAACTTCCACAGCAAAGATAGCTTTCATTTCTGGCTCGTCAAAACATGGAAACATTTTTCTGGCTCCTACTGGTTCCATTTGAGTAGTTGCTAACCATCTATTCAAAAATAAAATGTTAACCCTTAAAGTGCACACTTGGAAAAAGTTAGTTAAAGTATAGTGTGGGTGTTTGACACCCCAACGTGTTTGAACGCGTCGTCTCCTGAAGCCGCTATTTAATATTTAGATCTCGCAATTTTTTTCAAAGTAATTTCATACATCTTTTTTAAAATAGAATAGGTTTTATACCCATCTGAATGAACACTAGATGGCACTAGACAAATAACCCATTTGTTCGAATTCAGTACCGTTTTCGAGAAATCAAACATTTGTTGGGATGTCAAACACCCCATGTGCACGCACTTTAAGGGTTAATACACGTTGAAATAATTATAAATATTAATGATTTGTAATATAACATTAAACCTTTTATTTCCATCACTGTCGAAGTAATAACTTTTGTAAAATCCTTCCATTGCATTATTCAGATTACCAGTGTATCGGAAAATAATATTCACTTCTGTTTTCTCATTTAATTCATTCTCCAGTTTGATCACGTAAAAATCATAATCACTTTCATAATTATCAGTAATATTAACTTTTTCATTATTGACTATGACATTAACGCTATGTATGGTAATATTGGATGCGTGTAGAACAATTTCATTAGTTTTTTTAACAACCGTAGCTACAATTTGAACGTTACCATTGAAAGTGAAATTGTCAAGATTGAGAAAAGGTTCCAAACTGAGTATATATTTCTCTGGAATGATATTTTTCGGTAAACGATACTCATTGATAATTGGATTATCTGTAAAAAGAAATGTTGCAAAAAATAAGTAGCAATCTTTGATGAAATATTTCATGAATTATATATTATCAGATATTTTACCAGATTCATGATTGTTATCATTTATCCATGAGATAATATGATCAACATTATTCTTGTACCAATTCAATTCGTATTTGGCTAATTCCAAAGAGTTGGTCAATGATTTATTTATTTTAGAAAATTCTGTATGTTTATTAATCAATTTTTCGAATTTGTTTATTAATTCATCCGTAGAAAGATATCGAGATAGTCCTGAAAGTATACTTGCAATCGTATCGTAACTACCATAACTGAAAAATGATAAATAATCATTTTAATATTATCATACACAACGTATTTTTTTTATATAATTATAATTGTATTGACGTATTTACTATTGTGCCATTAAATCGTGATTTTTATCAACGAAATCGAGAACAGTATTAATTCCGATAATGCTTGAACTGTAAACAGCTGAATATACACTGGTACTGTCTTGTTTGCGAATTCTAAATACTTCGTAAGGTGTAATGGCATATCGAAGATATCTAAAATGTAAAGAAATTTTGAAGAAAGTGATTTGCAACGAACAATGAATCAAAATTATCTTCTATCTATCTCACTGTTCTAAGATATCGACATCTTTGCTGCAACCAAGAGCATTTAATACAACCACTTGTTCAGATACAACTTTAGATGTTTTGTAATGATTCCATAAATTTTCCCAATCCTCCGAATCACCATGAAGTATTCCCATACAATATGCTGCCGATCGTTGATTCGGTTCTATTCGATTACTACGAAAGAAAAAAATATATTTCGAATAATTGGGTCTATAATAATCATAGATAAAATGATATCGATTAAAATCTTACTTAGAAGTCGCGTTAATCCAATTTTGGAAAAATTCCAATGAATTAGAAACGCATTGTTCGTGATCAAATTTACATGCTAGATCGTTAAGTTCTCGTCGTAATTGTACAGTTAATCTATCGTCATTTTTTCGATCAACATAACCGAGTTCTTGATAAATATTTTCGATAAGTGATAAAACGTGTTTCTAAAAAAAAGAAAATTATTTTCAAAGACATATGAGTATGTTCGTATGGTCCTATTAACAATCTTTTTTGTTTTATTTTTTTTTAACAAATTAACCTTGTACAAAATGTAATTAGTTTCATCGCCAGAAAATCGTTGAGTGAGATAATCAAGTCCTCTGAATGCAGCTTTGAATGGTAAATAATTTTTCTCTTGTCGAAGATATTGTAAACCATCTAAAGCAACTTGATAATCTAATAATCCAGCTCTAGCAAGATTTAACAAATCATCTATGATACCTGCTCGATTGTATTCGTGTATTTTTGTAAAGTTATTACTATTTAGTGTATCAATAATTCGATACCAAGAAGCATTGTCATAATTGACACGATAAAAGCCTGAAATCAATGAATCGATTCAATTTCTATTGTTCCACGATAGATGAATAGATGAATAATGAATAGATGAAAATAGATAGATAGATAAATTTTACTTACCAGTTTGTTGTACATTGAACACTACCCAATCCGGATCAGAAACATCGATAGGAATCGTCTCTTTTTCATCTTTCATCCAATGTTTAACTTCGGTTGATTCGAAATTCGTTTGCTTTTTCGTAGTACAAGTAATCGGTATCCACCAATTTTTATTTACAGACGTAGATTTGAGATTTCTTAAGAGAAAACGTTTTTGTTGTAACGTTGCTTTACCTTTTTCAATGGTCACTGATAATACAGGAAATCCTGGCTCCTTCGTCCAATTGTTCATAATAGTTTCGATAACAATATTTGAAGAATCAACGATATTTTGAAAAGCTAACCATAAGTTTTCAGGTTTGACGACGCCCCTAGTTTTACTGAAAGAAAATTCATCGAATGTAATGAAATTTTTATAATTATTTTGTACTTGTTGTTATTTTTGTTTATCTTTACCTTTCACGAACATATAATCGTAAAGCTTCATGAAATTTATTAATACCAATAAAATGGCTTAACATACGAATGACACTAGCACCTTTGGCATATGTTATAGAATCTGCAATTCCAGCAATTTGAGATCGATTGTTAACTATTCTTGTCATCGATTGTGAATCTTCAATCCCATCAACACCCAAAGCAGCTTGATGTTGTTCCACTAAGAATTGTCCTTCCATACTCCAAGTATTTTCAATCTATCGATGATTTTCATAAGTAAATCAAATGAAATTACAAAACAAACAAAAAATGAAATCTATTTGATCATCATTACCTTTGCTGTACCAAAATATTGAAAATATCTGGCAAAACCTTCGCTCAACCATAAATAACTCCACCAGGATGGTGTAAGTAAATTACCGAACCACATGTGAGTGATTTCGTGTATAATAACAGAAGCTACATTTTGTTGTGCAACTACTGAACATTCTTTTTCATCATAAAGCATTCGTGATTCTCTATAAGTAATCAAACCCCAATTTTCCATAGCACCAGCGGAAAAATCAGGTATTGCAACCATGTCCATCTTTGGCAATTCATATGGTTGATCGAACAACTTTTGTAAATAGTTCAATGCACTTGTACCAATTTTCAAAGCATAACGTGTTTGATCGAGCATATCTGGTCTTGCCCAAACTGTCAAAATTTCTGAACTATTTTTCGCAAAATCGAATATGGCAAATGCTACAAGATACGTCGACATAGGAACGGTCGTTTTAAAATTGTCCTTAAACAAATCTGATGAACTAGAAATAACACGATATATTTTCTCGTTACGAATGATTTAATAGAAAAATCATTAAAACATTTAAAAAAAAAAAATTTATGAAGCTTATTTCTTACATTTTTTGGGTATTTTCCAAAGGCATATTACTAATACTAGTAAATTCTTTGTATCGTGTCAAACTTATTTTAAATGTTGCTTTGTAACCAGGTTCGTCGAAGCATGGGAAAGCATGTCTCGCGTGTGTCGTTTCAAATTGAGTTGCTGCCAACCATCTATATAAACAATGTTTATTCTTTTTAAAAACAAAAAAAACATAAAAGAAGTTTTATTTAGCTTATATAATGAACAAATAAATTACTTACTTAACCATGTTGTCATCAGTTATATAAGAACTCTTGTAAAATCCTATCATATCATTTCTAAGATAACTATCATAGGTGAATGTTAATACTATTTGATTTCCTTTATTAAGAGTTTTCTTTAATAAAATACTATATTTTTCAGTTTCATTATCATAATTCGTATCTACAATTTCCAATTTGACATTTTCCGCACTAACCGACGAGATTACATTGAATATACTTCCATAATGAAGGACAATTAATTTTGTTGGTTCATCTACTGTAACATTGATTTTGACTTCACCTCGAAACGAAAAATCACCAATTAACTTTGGAAATAGATTAATTTCGTAGGAAGTTGGATGCATAGAATTTGGCAGTCGATAATCTTTCGAAACGAGTTGGTCATCATACGTTTGGGATTCGTCTAAACCTATTAAAAATTAAATTTTATATAATAGAGTGTTTTTTTTTTATATTTGACGTATCAAACTTTTAGAAATTACGATAAAGAATATTAAGCATCAATTTTTTTCGATAAGGGGAACCACATGATTCAAAATAATATATCTTACAATTAGTTCAAAGTTATCGATCAAAATCTGTCAAATAATTAAGTTCGTATAAAAATATATTATCTTTTGCATTGTATTATAACAAGATAAGATGAATACGTTTATAGCATGATCCAAATGGCATGATAACGTGGCAGAAAATTCTAACGTCCCTAAAAATGTTCTGATAAGGTTGCAGACTGCAAAAATTCTTCCTAGGATTTTCATTCAAGTGTCTCATACACCTTTTTTTTTTATCCTTCATAATCTTATAGACAAAAAAAAAGACGATAAATCTTCCAAATCATGGGTTCCGGTTATTTGCATTTGATCCTAATGCTTTTAATGCTTTTCTTCATCGTCCCGAAAAATTTGATACGTTATCACAGAATTAACCTATATATATATATATATATATATATATATATATAT